>JAVJIF010019743.1:0-72064 GCA_038442645.1 Agave tequilana
ATATTAGCCCTAAAATAAGTGAAGAAAATTCTAAGAGAGATGGGAAAAACTGGCTTTGAAATCCTCTTCAAATCTTGTATAAAACTAGCCAAAACAGTCATCTTTTATAGAGTCCTAAAATATAGCCGTTGGGGTCAAACCTGCAGCCAGGTTGACCTGTCGGTCGACCAGGCAATCGACCGGCCAACGGTCATATTTTTGACCGTTGGGGCCTACCAGTCAATTGCCCGGTCGACCGCACCCTGCTATTGACCTGTCCGTCGACCACCCGGTCGACCAAGGCAAGATCTAAAGAGCAAAGCTCTCTGGATGGTCGACCGGACGGTCAACCAGGCCCAGATCGATCGACCGGCCCTCAAGCCAAAGGCCCCTGTACGTTTTTGTGCACATCGGTCGACCGCCTGGTTGACCGACTTCTTATAAATCTTGGTCTAATAAATTCTTGGTCTAATAAATTCTTATAAATTCTCGTAAAATCACATAAAATATACAAAAATAAGTTCACTGAAATACTTTGAAGTACAAATTTGTGTAATCAAAAATCAACACATATTACAAACGTTTTGAACCATTTTTTTAATATAGAAATTTTGCCTTAAACAAAAATCCGTATTTTTCAAAATCAATCTTCAATTTGAAAAATGATTTTTTCAAAACTTCTTCAAAAAAAAAAAGATATTTTAAACACTTTTGAAGCTTAGTGTGTATGGATATGATCCAATACACATATAAGATGAAATATCTATATTTTTGACAATAAGCTCTAAAATAAGTTTTGATAAATACAAAACTCAAAACACATGATATAGAAACATCAAATAAGTTTTTCTAAATGTTTGAACCAACAATGAGCATGGATGAAATCCAAAATATATATAAACTTGTTTTGATGAATTCAATCATGAAACATAAGGATGTATATTTTGAAGCTCAAAACCAAAACGGTATTTTCTAAAACTAAAACTATTTTATGAAAATACATACAAATTTTGTGTGTGTGTGTGTGTGCGCGCGCGCGCGCTTGAGCAATCCACAGCTAATCTATTCTTTACATTTTATCTAAAAATAGCTTAACACTTACAAATATGACTCAAGTCTTCACGAAAATCTTCACTTGAAAATCTTTTTCTCCATCTTGACTTGGTCCAAACCTTGATCCAATGAGTTAGACTCCTCTTGAGTACTTGATGCGATCTTGATGCACGAGCTCTTGAATCAATACATGCTAGCTTCAAAACTTGACTTCGAATCTTTTATTGAAGCTAAACACTGACTAAGATCTTGATTAAATATCTGAAACTATATAAACATAAGATTATTAGTACTATAACTACATGAGTTAATCATCATCAAAACTAGAGTGATGGGCCTTTGGGCTAACAAGATGTCCTCTTACGGGAACCACAGTCGAGATCCTGATGCTGTTGGATCAAAAAGCCAGTCTATCTCAGATTCAGAATCTCGTGGCGTTTGAGCAATGCTGCCCCAAATATGGCAACCACTTCAGTTGTTATTCGATATTACCTCAATCAATTTAGGTGAACAAGGAAGGGAAGTCGTACATTGAGGTGAGGGTGAAAGATGGGGAGACGAAAGTATTCAGTCTCGAAGAGATCAGCATTATGATTCGTGGCAAGAAGAAGGAGACGACCGAGTTGTATCTCAGCCATTCTATAAAGAAAGAAAAATGCTGGAACCTTGAAGAGGAAATGAGAGAAAAAATAAAGGGTATTATTGACTTTTCATCTATGGGTAAATTTGTAATTTAAAAAATTATTTTAAGGGTGAGTATAGACAGTAAAGAGGACGGGCATGAATAAAATTTCTCTAGAGGTTAATTCAAGGTTTTGATAATGAAATAAATACTTTCCTGATCAATGAACTTTCAAGTAGATGCATATACTTTTTTATGGAGAGAAGATGTATACGAAAATCCACGTACCAAAAAAGAAAGAACATAAGGGAAAAGAAGATGAGTATAGTGGGTCATGGAACCCTTTTAATTAGAAGATCGAGCCAAGGGAAGGTACTTAATATCAATAGATAAATGTTTCATCAAAAGAAATAATTCTCTTCATCAAATAATTTGTGCAATTCTTGGTGACGTGAATTTTCATATCATTCTTGTAAAGAGTGCTGAGTATGATAAGTTTTGAGGAACAAGTTTTTTTTTTTTTTAAAGAAAATTTTTTATGGATGAATTTAGGATTTGAGCTCTAATACCAAAAAAACAGGGTTAAAAATGATTTCTCACCCTAGCCTATACAAAATTGCCTGGGTTAACGTAACATCTATGAAGGTGAATGAACGATGTCTTTTACCTGTGTAATTTGCAATATACAAGGATAAAGTTTGGTGCGATGTAATATCTCTGGACGCGGGTCATATGATTCTTAGATGTCCTTGGTTGTTTTATATGGATGTAATTTTGTGGGTGAAATCCAACGCTTGTGCTTTCAACCATGAATGGCAATGAATCAAGTTGATCCTAGTCAACTAAAATCCAAAAAAGGTGAGAAAAGTTGACTAAAACACGAAAGGAAAAGAACTTTAGTTTAATCAGCGCTAAAGAAATTGAACAGGAAGTGATTAATGTGACACAGATCATCATTCTGGTTGCTCGAGAAGTTGCAAAAGAATCTCAGGAGACTACTTCTCCTGCGATAACTCTTATTATCACAAATTTTGCTGATGCATAATACAATAGCATGTTGAATATTCCGCATTAGTTGTAATTGATTCGAGAGATCTTTGGATTTGGTATCAAATCAATAGCATCTCTCGAATCAATTACAACTAATACAAAATATTCAACATGCTATAGATTTGGTACTGTGAGCCACTTTGCCCAACTTGTCGCACTATCAAATGAACACGATGGAACATGCTGAATTACAAAGGCAAGTTGATGAGTTGTTGAGTAGAGAATTCATCTGAGAAAGCTTAAGGTCTTGCGCGGTCCCCATAGTATTGACACCAAAGAAAGATGGCACATGAAGAATGTGTGTAAATAACTGTGCAATCAATAAATTAACGGTGAAATACCATTTTTCAATTCTCAGGTTATATGATATGCTTGATATGATATTCGATGCCACTATCTTTTCAAAGATTGATTTGAAGAGTGGTTATCACCAGATTCGAATCTGCCTAAAAGATGAGTGGAAGACAACCTTTAAGATAAAAGATGGGCTGTATGAGTAGATGATCATGCCGTTTGATTTATCTAACGCTCCAAGCACCTTTATGAGGGTGATGACAAAAGTATTACGACCTTTTAAAGGAAAATTTATAATCATATATTTTGATGATATTCTCATCTACAGTAAATCTACAGAGCAGTATTCTCATCTTAAATTTATAATTTAAGATTATTATAATATTAAATTTTATTATAACAATATTGTAATATTATAAAAATATAAAATTAACAAGCTAAAATATAATTATAAATTTAATAATAAAATATTATTATGATATTATTATAATGAATTATTACAATATTAACATAATAAAATATTAATATAAATTAAAGTATATTATAATATTAATAAAGTAATTATTTATATTAAGAAATAAATAAATTAAATATATAATAATTTTATATTAAAGCATATTATTGTTATATTAATAAAATATTAAATCTAAATAAAATATAAAGAAAATTGGTTTAAATATTAATAAAATAATAAAGTATTAAATAACAATATTAAATTAAAATAATAAAATATCAAATATTAAAACAATATTAAAATAATAAAAAACTAAAAATACAAATATAAAATAATTAGGTAAGAAATTAAACACTATTAAAAATATTAAATATTTAATAATATTAAATTATATATTGATTAGCAAGTAACTGCTTTGGGACTGCAAGTGTATTACAAGTAAAATTTACATGACCACAAAGTTAACTGTAGCAGTTGTAAGTGGAAAAATTTGAGTGTAAAAGTGAGATTTATATGACCACAAATTTAACTGTAGCAACTGCAAGTGGGAAATGAGAGTTGTATTTTGCAAGATGTTTTGCAACGAAACAAACAACGAAAAATGGAAAAGAGGTTTTACGACTTGCGATTTTGCGGCCTTTTGCGGGGAAACAAACAGGCCCAAAGTGAAATTGTAAATGGAAAAGTATATTGTGTTTTACAGTGTTTGGTTGGTAAAGTGAAAGTTTGAATGAGAAAGTATATGTGTTTTACGGTGTTTGGTTGGTAACTTAAAAGTGTAGTGGAAAAGTTGGCCACAAAATTAACTGTAGCAGCAATTTAAATATTATAAATACTATTAAATTAAATATACTATTAAAAATTAAATTGTACTAATAAATTTGAGATAAAATATTAATTATTTTAATATTTTAATTATAACAATAATATTAATAAAATATTAGTAAAATTAGTAAAATATTACTAAATATTAATTAAATAAATAATTATAAATTTTAATAAAATATAAAGAACATTAATAAAATTTTAAGGATACTAATAAAACATAAATATTAAAAAAATTTTAAGAAAAATAATAAAATATAGTTATAATATTATAATATTATAAAATACTTAAGATTATTATAATATTAAATTTTATTATAATAATATTGTAATATTATAAAAATATAAAATAAACAAAGTAAAATATAATTATAAATTTAATAATAAAATATTATTATGATATTGTTATAATGAATTATTACAATATTAACATAATAAAATATTAATATAATTTTAAAGTATATTATAATATTAATAAAGTAATTATTTATATTAAGAAATAAATAAATTAAATATATAATAATTTTATATTAAAGAATATTATTGTTATATTAATATAATATTAAATCTAAATAAAATATTAAGAAAACTGGTGTAAATATTAATAAAATAATAAAGTATTAAATAACAATATAAATAAAAATATTAAATTAAAATAACTAAATATTAAATATTAAAACAATATTAAAATAATAAAAAAACTAAAAAATACAAATATAAAATAATTAGATAAGAAATTAAACACTATTAAAAATATTAAAAATATTAAATATTTATTAATATAAATTATATATTGATTATCAAGTAACTGATTTGGGATTACAAGTGTACTACAAGTGGAATTACATGATCACAAAAGTAACTTTAGCAATTGCAAGTGGGAAAATGTGAGTGTAAAAGTGAGATTTACATGACCACAAATTTAACTGTAGCAACTGCAAGTGGGAAATGAGAGTTGTATTTTGCAAGTTGTTTTTGCAGCGAAACAAGTAGCGGAAAATGGAAAAGAAGTTTTACGACTTACGATTTTGCGGCCTTTTGCGGGGAAACAAACAGACCCTCATATTAGTTGTGATGGGACTTATCTGTTGATGTAGGCTTATGTAAGGCCAAGACTACTATAGAATTTTCAATTTTAGATGAATTAAAATAATTTTGAAAAGCTTGTAGCCAATGTGCTTGAGTGAGAAACTCTAGGGAGAGATTTTCAAATTGTGTTTGTTCCCATTAGGGTATTCTAGAAAGTCAATGATTTCTCAAGAGTATTCTAGGTGTTTGGCTTCTCAAATTACAATCGTCCCATCATCTTCTTATCTCAACTTTTTCTTTTTCTTGCATTGCTCACAATTATGCACAGCATGGCTGAGATGAAAAGATAACCATTCGCTGCTTCTGAAAAGAACATGGCAAGATTTGAATGCAGCACATATTCCTTCGTTTGCAACAACCTCCATCATCGTCACTTTCATCACCATACTTGAAAACGCACAGTGACCCCATTTGCCACCCCATTTGACAAACTTAGCTAGTTGCAAGCCAGGCCATGAGGACCCCACATTGCAACCGCTGAGCCTTATCCTTCAAGGTATGGAGAATCTCTGACAAGTGTATTGACGACATGATGGGAAGCCAAAGATTAAATCATTTGTCACAACAAAGTGTTTATTGGCCTCTTTCAGACTCCCAGTTTCAAATGTGGGGTAGGTGACGATGAGACCATGCTGTCTAATTTCTTTCCCATCCAAGCTCTCATCATTCCAGAGTCGCTAAATATTTCTGGCTGCTGATGAGCTCATCTCTTCATTAATTTATTCGTAGAAATTTTATATGTAGACGAATTATAAATGCAGTTGTTGCTCAATTATTAAGAGAGTCACGGAGCTGATAGAGTGCAACATGAAGTTTTTTTTTTTTTTTATGATGATCAACGAGGCTATCGTTTAAATGCAGTTTCATGTGGTCTGCCATTTTCTTCGTCACGCATGAGCTCATAAAGGTTTGCTTTCATGAGTCTCATGTCTTCGGTCAATGTTGATTTGTTTATTTAAATTGTGAAGGGGAGGAAAAATAGGGAAAAAAGTAGACTTGAACGGTTTAGGTGACCTAACTTGGAAATCTGGGGTGTGTATGTACGGTACCGAAGTTTACAAGTTGAATTAGCGATGTAAACGGTCAGGGTTCATGTAATATCCAAATCTACGGCCAATTGCTCAGGTCCGGGTCCGAACTGTTCTCTCTTCTTATACTTGAGTCTCAGTTAAAATTGTTTTCTATGATTTTTAACGATTTTGAATCTGCAATCTATCATTCCTCAACTCAGCATTTTTAATATTGAGCCAGATCTCAGTAAAAAAAATTTACTGTATAAACATTGAAAAATACATATTTTTTTTATATTAACATCATCAAAATTTCTTTTTATAGTTTTATCAACCATATGACTATTCCTTTCACCTTATTGTTCTAATATCAGTCTATGCGGTCTTTCTTTTTTGGACCAATAGAATGGAAAGTAATCAATGAAATCTCTACACGCTATTTATTCATCCCCAAACCTAGTTACGAGGTAGCTATGTGTCTATTCTTTTTGTTTCGTTATTATTCTGGAAGCCCCTTCTTTCAATGCTATCGCTGTTCCCAAATCTCCCCTTTTCTCGTGAAAAAAAAATAAAAAAAGAAAAAAAATGTTTACAGTGCTTTGATGGACATACCTTGTTCTTCTTTGGATTCTTTTCACATGATAGATTGGCTGCAGGCTGTCGACGGCTCTGAACCGCAATCCTCATTCGAAGAACCTCTCCACCATCACGTGGGTCCCATCCGAACCTTCTGATAATTATATAATTTTCTCGGACCTTCGATTGTACAGTTAGAGGTTAATTTACGCCGAAATCTTTTCTGCAACTCGCAACAAAAATTAGTTCGCGACTTACAAAGAAAAATTCCGAAGTTCCAGAGGCGCGCCAAAAAGGCCGCGGAAGAATCTGACGTGTGGCAGCACGGCAGCAGGCCGAGTCAACTGAATTCTTTTCTTCTCCGCTGCTGCTGGCGTGAATCGCACTAATCAATTCGATCCCACCAAACCCATCTCTTTAAAATCTTTTTCATTCTCTCGCCTCCCTCGTTATTATCATGCGGCCATCTCAGCAACAAACTGAGCAACGAAAGCAAAGAGTTAGCTGGCTGGCTGATGGGTTCGTACAACGACAGATCATGGAGTCGGATGCTGAGATGGGCCAAAACCATCTATTTTTTGCTCACCATGTTGGCTTCTCTGCTGCTTGTTTGCGCGCCTCCTCTTCTCGTGGTGCTTCTTGATGTGCTCCTTCCGCCCGTGCTGCTGCTCTCGGCCTCGTCCAATCCCTCCTTCTCTGCTGCCGCCTTTTCTTCCCAGCTCCGGAGCTACAAATTTCAAGCCTCGCTCGTCGACGTGCCCCTTGTTTCCGTTGCAAGGTCCCTCCTCATCTTATGTAAGAACTGCTCATCGAGGTAGGAGTTTTAAAATTTGGACATCGTAGTAGACTTTTGATGCTGATGTAGATTGTTGGTTGCAGGCGTTTACTTGGTGTGTGAAGGGCGAGGGCCGTATTTAGGAATCACGACTGTTTGCAGTGTTGGATCGATTGGGTTCGTGTCGCTCAAGGCTGCGGCCATGTTCGGGGCCGAGACGGCGCAAGGACGGCGACTTCTCGCTGTCGGAGGCAAGGATAGTGCGGCAATCGAGGCTCTGTTTCTGAGCACGATGGCGTTGGCGATGGCACATATTGTTGTCGCTTACAGAACGAGCTGCAGAGAGAGGAGAAAGTTGCTGGTGTACAGAATTGACATTGAAGCGGTAAGAGACTCATGGATTAATTGAAATCGTAAGGCCATTCTTCTCAAAAAAAGAAAAAAAAAAGAAATTTATTTGAGTTTCTGATGAAATTTTGGATTAGATTAAAAATACTAAAATCCATCTGTAAATTTACTTAAACTTTCAGGACCACAGTTTGACTCAGTCTCATTATGACTCATTTTGAAATAATCAAGAGACGAGTAAATAGGCAAATAATTCATTGGGATGGACATTAGTCAGTAGACAGCCCTCCGCCCCAATTCTTTTTCCTTTGGCTTTGCTGTCATATTTTGATCTCGTCTAAGCCTTTTACTAAAAAATTGGCCTATGGTATTTTTGTTCCATTTCCACCAATGACCAATCTGAACAAAATTTAGGTCTCTTATGTGAAGTAGTTTCCTGTGCTAACTTGTGATTTGTCAAATTACACAAGTCTATCTCTTTATATATGTGTCTGTTTGTATGGGCATTCATAGAATCATATCACATCCATTTTTGTAAAACAAAATATGATATTGATTTCATTGCCTGCTAAAAGATCTGAAATCTGAATTTTGTATTCGGGCTGCAAAAGAAAGAGGAGAGAGAGAATATAAATTTATTAATATCCACCTCTAGCCGTTCTACTTGCATCCCTGATTCTCTGCTTGGTTACAAGGAGATGAAGGAGTTGCCAAAAAAATCAATCCAAATATCATAACTAAAAACAACGGAGAGACAAAAAGAAGAAAAAGCTTGCCTGTTCTATTAATTTCTCTTTAATGGAGTCTGGGGTTCTTAACCCATTTGCTTCAAAATATTAAAAAAAATTTAACAAATTAAAAAAAAATTATGTTGGCTTTGTTTATTGGTGGGTAAAAAATTCATTTTCTCTGCAACCCTTAGATTGGTTATTTGCAATTGATAAACTAACGATAGTTTGTGGATTGTTAATATTTTGCAGGTAAAGCTAAAGAATGTAAAAGTTTAGGAGAAATCATGATTTGAGGAAACATCTCGCTTCCCATCATCGGTGAAGACACAAATGATAATCACTTCCACTAGATACATGCAAATCTCGGCATCACCCACAGTAAACAAAGATTTGATGAGAACTTTTTTTTTTGGTCCCCCTCCTCTTCTTCTTCCTTTTCTTTTAAAATTTTCGATTTTGTTTTACATATGTACATACATGCGAGCTGTCCTACCAAGCGACCACATTGGTTTGTGTTGTTGAAGTGTATATAATCTTCTTCTCTTTTATTCTACTCTTCTTCGTTATCTTAAATAAAATGATCAGCAATATTTCTACTTTTTGGAGGCAAATCAGCAATATTATTACGTTACTTTTTTCTTTCTTTCTTTCTTTCTTTTTTTCCCCTACTTCCAATATCATTTTATTATTTTATTATTTGCTTTTCGACAAGCACTGCCTAGCTACCTGAGTAGTCTCGAGATTGTATCTCTTATTCTGTTTAGCATTTAAATTCGCTTTGTATCAATGTGGCTTTGTGTCTGTTATGATCGGATTAGACTGTGGGAGCCTATATTGGACTTGAGCTAATTGGGCCAGAATAACTTAATAATTTGAGTCAAGTGTTGGTTAGTATTAGAGCTTCCTTATAGCATCATGTATAATTTCTCATAAGTTAGATGAGAGAAGCTTTTGAGATATGTGAATTAATGAGATAAGAGAGACAATGTGAGGTGAGAGAGAAACTTGGTGTTCTTGTACTTTTGTATATGTTCTCCTTTCTCATAATGAATTTCATATCTATGCCTTGTGGAGTAGGTCAAAGTTGAGCAGTCGAACCACATAAATCCAATGTTTTTCTTTTTGTGTTTGTTATTCTTCATGTTGTATGCTCGGGATGATTGATCTTGTGGTATATCGAGATTAGAATTGGAGGATTTCCATCCCCAACAAGTAGTCTCCACTGGGGAAGGAGATCCCAATACTTTGAGAGCAGCCAATCCGTGCTTCCCAGTATTATCATATTACCGGGGAAGAATAAAGTATGAAAACTGTCACGCCCCACTTCTCAAAATACACAAAATTGGGTACGTGACAAGATTCGGCGACGTATTCTGAATAAAAATACGCTAAGCCTCAATGTATTAAATTAAAACATAAAGTTCACAACTTATTCCAGCATTCAAAAGCAAGTACAATAATGTTAAATATAATTATAAGGCTAAAATACTATTTACTATCTTAAAATAATTTGTACTGTAACTCAAGCTAATTAATAATAATCATATCATTAGTAAAATAAATACTACATAAAAAGAAAAATACAGTAGTTTAGATTAGGGATATTACAAAAACTAAAAGAATTTTTTTGGTATTAAGCTCACAGTGTCCATTGCCTCTGCTTGCGGTTCGGTTACTAAGTCTAATCGGTTCGGTTCGATTACTAAGTGTTGAACTCGTGAAATACTCGGCGTACGTAAAAATACGTCCATGTGCAAACTTTGTGAGCCCACTGCATAGAGGTCAAAATTAATGCGCTGGAAAGAGACTTTATCAGAGTTTCATGGCAGAGTCAATCAAGCATCAGGATACTGTAGCCTATTCAATGTTTGAAGACTAGTAAGAGATTTTTCGGAATACAAACATCAGATTAGGCACCATTACCTCAATTATCATGAATTTTTCGATCAGCTCTGTGTTGTTATTTCAGAAGAGAAGGAAATAGCATCGTGGACTCGAAAGAATTGCCCAATGAACCCTGATAAGGCAAAGGCTCATGGGCTCTTGGCCCATAAGACCAGTCCTTTCACCAGAAGAGCTCATTGCCTTTTCAAATTCTATTGATGAAGAGTTTCTCTCCCAATAGAAAAGGTATGCTGTATTATTATTATTATATCAAGTATTTAGTTCTGTATTAACTATATCACTGTTGGGCTTGCTTCTTAAGGGCACCGGTTTGAATTTTATAGAGGGCGACATTTTTCTCATAAGGCTATATCTTGAAATTTTCCCATCACAATCGAGGGAATCATATGATGTACAGGAGATTAGTTTGAAATACTCCTGTAGTAACCAAAAAAAGAAAAAAAACTGTAACACTGTTGGAGTTTGACTCGATCATTGGGGGGGGGGGGGGGGGGGGGTTTGGTTGTGATCCAATTCCAAACCCACCCCCCTAAAAACACTTTCTATCTTGTAGGTCGTTTGGGGGGGACCTTTGAGGCATCCAACAAACCACCTCAAACTCGTAGCCTAAACAAGACCTTGGACCCAACCCAGGCCTAACATCCACACTTCATCATCGTACATAACGCTACTCTACTTTCTCATTCTCCATCACACCTTAGAATTGTTGTGCCAGGAGAAAGAATAATCTCTCTCTTACCTAAATGTGTTGGTTCTCTTATACACCTTAAGAAGTAACGGCATCTTCCACCAAGCTGATGGGAAATTTAGAGAAAGAAAAGAAAAGAAAAACAGCATTAAAAACACATAGACAATGGACTAAGAAGTCAAGAGCAAAAGGATACCCGAATTTTCAGTTGCCTTCTTTTTCCAAACTTGGTGAAAAGAAAATGCTTCTCCCTCGTCGCCCCCACCCACACCTCAAAGAACTCATTTCTCTCTTTTGTTTTTGATAAATCAGTGGTAGTACTTGTTGTTGGATTCTAAGATCAATCTGACAACTAATCAATATCACCGATCTAATTGGTCAGGTCAGTGAATATCAGGTGGGAGGTTTTCTATTCAATAGAATGTTCCTTAATTACAGAACCACCTTTCAATTGCCTTCCTTGGTTAAACACCAATTAGACTGGTATGAGTCAGTCTCAATATACTGAATATCAGTATAACCCCTATATAAAGAAAATTAATTCACTTATACAGTACTTGGTGTGAGGTACGCTTATAACGAATCTTCTTAAGACAATTACGTCTCCCGCTACAGTGCTAACGAGTTGTTGGACGCTGGTCTCCCAAGATACAACACTCCTTCATGGTATTTGGATAGCACTACCAAATCACCGTACGGTCGAACCGTAGTTAACCAGTACATTTACAGGATTATCAAAGCAGCAGGACCAAGAAAAATTTCAGGGAGAATATTTGTTTTTACTTTGGAGGAACATCCACTGTAGAGAAAGGAGGAAGGTAGAAAAATATTCTTCTTTGAAAGTCACAGATTCAAACAACAATTCTATTAAAGAATCTGTTAAATTTTCTAAGCCTTCTTTCAGAACGAATTTCAGAATATGTTGGAAGTCGCTTCGGAATCCTAGTTGCAGAATTCCCACTTTCTGTTGGAAGTCACTTCGAACCTGAGTTGCAGAGATCACACTTCAGAATGCAGAAGATTGATTTCTATGTTTGTTGTGTTTTATTTGAGAGAAACGCAGCGCTATTTATAGCGCTCTGGGAGGGGTAAAATGATCATAACCCAACCGAACGGTTGCAACGGTTCAGTCTGAACCGTTGCAATGGTTCGTTTCAGACAGCAACCGCCCAATTGTTCGTGGCGGTTTTCTAAGAGCCGTTGCGCTGATTCGGGTTCGGATCCAGATGGCGGAGCGGGTATGATCCGCGGTAACCTATACCCGTGAGACCCGGTTCAAAAAGAATCGGACCGGGTAGGGAACCCGAACCCGAGCCTGGCTCCGGCACCGAGGGCGTCTGGCCGGCGCGGGCGCACTTGTGGGCATGGTTTCCCCCTAGTCGCGCACGAAAACTCCAAGTACCCAAAGGGCACACCCTTTGTTCTCAATTTTCTTTATTTAAATACTTCAAACTTCTATCCCATGGTCAATGTGGGACTAAATGTTTTTAGCTACCTTTAGTCCCCTTTTGGCTTTGAATTAGGCAAGCTTTAGACTTGAATATCTCATTCATTTGAAGTCGGAATTGAATATGTGAATATACCACGTTCATCCCCAATGGAAGGAGAATACACTCCAACCATTATCCAATTGATTCTATCAACGGATCTCGCCGTAATTTAACTCAAAGATTCACATTTATTCTTCATATTTCCAAACAATCCCCCACAATGAATGGAGATTTAAGGAATTGACACACAAAGAGACTGACTCTATAGTGAAAGGTACTTTAAAAAAGAAACTGCATCAGGATAGGTGAACTAGGTCTTGAACCTTCCATAGCGAAAACTTTATCGGACTTACTGGCTAATCAGTGAATCAGGTCTTGAACTGTTAGCCGTTTGATTGGTCGCTAATATTGCATATTTAATATCACATTTCCATACTTATTTTAGAATAAAAGCCTGCATTTTCCTAATTATTTGTTTAATTTATTTGCAGGCCCAATCCTTAAGGAGATGAAGAGAAATGAGCCTAAAAGCCCACCAGAATTCTGAATTGAATCAGAGTTAATTCGTACACATAACATCAGGGCAAAATCAAGAGGTTGAAACCGGTTGAGAAGAATCCTCTCAGAATCGATTGGTTAAAGCCAAGAATCCAAGGCCATTTCGTCAGAATCCGGAGCTCAAATGACAAAACCAACAAAGGATAAAGCCAGAAGAAACCCCCGGAGAGACCCACCAACAGGGTGTGGCCACCTGGCCACACCCTTGCCGCGGAAATGCGGCTTGGGCCGCGTTTCCGCGGCTTTGTTGGGGAGTTAGGGGGAGCGTGAACTCCCCCGACCTCCCCGGGATTCTGGTTGTTGGGTTTATGCTTATAAAAGGCCATTATCTGCGCTGAAAATGGGAGGTGAAGGCAGATTAGGATTTAGCCTAGTTTTAATTCTTTGTAGTTTAGGTTTTTCTTTCTTGTTATGTAATTTGTATGTAACTTAGGGTAGAAGAAGATTCATGTAAGTAAGAGAGAGAGGCTGAAGTTGAGAGTGACACCGACGATGTATCCTCCTCCTTTCTTCCATTGTCTCTGCAATTAATAAAGGTAAAAGTTCTTTTTATGTTTGTATTTTCTGCTGTTTCGTCTTCCTCTTCTACTTTACCTTGATTGTTGTTGTTGAGTGTACAAGTGAATTCTAAAGCAAGTATAACTAAGCTACGTGAGAGCCAGCAATAGTTCATGAAGACGTTCTCCTCTTCCAAGATCCGCATCACTTCGTTCTTGCTAGGCTTGACGATATAATGTGCACGGGGACTGAGCTCGAGCTTATGATCTATGCGTTGAACGCCTCCGAAGCAAAAAGGTAGAACTTGCAAAAAGGTTTCCAAGTAAGTCAACACTCAACCTAGGTAAGTATTTCTTTACCTTTCTCTCTCTCTCTTTTCTTTTACTTCTTAAGTATAGATCAACACCTCCTCAAACTCTTTCTTCTCCACTTCATTGTACATAGTCGCTTTTCATCATTTTCTGATTTTCCATCTTCTTCATCTCTCGCTTTCTTCTTAACTTTAACCATTAACTTTCTTTTTCTTTTTCATAACATAAAACAGAGAAGAACTTTCGCTTATTTTCTTAACGATTTCAATAAAGAACCGTAAAGCTTCCATCGCAAACCCTCCTTGTGGATCACGACCCGCATAGCCACTTGCTATAGCGGAAGAATTGAGCACTTGCACATTTCCTTTCTAAGTTCTATAATCTCGTATTTGTGTGCAGGTTGTGCCTCAATCAAATTTTGGCGCCGTTGCCGGGGAAGGTAAAACGGTTTTTATTGAAATCTGAATTTTTATTGCAAATTTTTTAGAACTAAACGAATTTTCTTCTCTGTTGCAGGTTACAGGGTAAGCAAAGCAGAAAATTATTATTGCAGTGACATACAAGTGGCCTTGGGCCTCTACTCTAGAAAGCAGAGACAAAGGGCCCTCTGAATTGCCGCGTTTCCACGGCAAAAGCCGCGGATCCGCGGCAAGGAAGAGTTGACTACTAACAGCTTTTTGCAGGGCTGCTTATTTTAAAAAAAAATTTTAGTTTGCTGCAACTTTAATTTTTCTTATATGCCATAACATAAGCCTGCTAATAATCAACAGTAAAATATTTGTTGAAAAGATAAAAATTGATTAGACATTTGCATTTTAGACACGTGTCTTTTTAATTCCTTTATTTTTTACTGTTGAAGAGTGCTGGAGTAAGGTATGTTTGCATTGCATCTAGAATAGGACTATCTCTTGGTTGATTTATATCGCTTAGAGTGCATCTTATTTATCTTGTACACTTGCACAAAAACTGATCTTAAGGGCACCACCCAATAATAAGATAAGGTGGGGATTTAATCACCCTTCCTTAGCCCAAAAATCAGAATCCAAGCACTCACTAACCCAAGCCTAACTTAAAATGAGTAGACGTTGGCCCTTGGGACATCTCGGACTCAATTAGGAGATTATCCTAAGGGGGAAAGGTGTTGGAACTTGACTCTTGCCAAATCAGTGTCTACGAAAGGGATTAAGGGCCGAAAGCCCGAAGGTTGGTGGTTATTTAATTAAGGAACGTCTTTCGACGGAAAACCTCCCACCAACCTTGCCCTGACCTGGCTGATTAGCTTGTGGTCAAAGTCTACATTAAATCTCCTGTGGACAGTCTAACCAGTTAGGAGTCGTCTAGGTCTAGGTCTACCCTAACTTAGCTTAGAATTTTTTCTTTCTTGTTTGTTTATTTGTGTGTTTTTCTTTCTTTTTGTTTGTATTCTATTGTGTGATATGGCTTATAATAATAATTTTTTCAACTATAATAATAATCCATATTATACATCAAACTCTTTTTCGGATATTACCAACCCAGCATATCATGACTTTAACCAACCTAGTGTGCCGGATTGGTCTTATCCGAATCCATATAACCCATGTCCCCCATCGTATGACTATAATTTCCATAACGATCTCAACTCTTCACAGAGTCAGTGGGGATTCACCTACCCCGAGTCCAATTTTCAACCACAGTGTCCTCCTTCTCCACCTAGTCCACACTATTTTCAAGAGTCATACTCAGTTCCACCAGTCCAAAATAGAAAACCATCAATTTTGGAACGGAGTATGCGTGAGTCCAAACAACAATCACAAAATCTGATGGACTCACAATTTCAATACCACTTCGAAAACAACTCTTCATCTTTTCAACAAGACAATGAACCCATCAACTATGAAAAGATGCTAGAAGCCATGACTCATGCTCAAAATGCTAGAAATCGTGACATAGATATGATGGTCGAATCTCTACGTTCCCACCGTCCTGATGTCACTTACCATTCTGTTAGAGCCGAAGAGTCATGTTGTTTTGGAAATCAAAATTCTATTTAAGAATAACCATTTGAACTTGCCCAAACTCCAAATCTTGAAAAAGATATTGATAGTTTGGCTAGTTTTCCTTTTCCTGAAATAGAACTTGAAAATGATTATGATCCTGAACCCCAACTTAGTGATTCAATTCTTCTTCCTGATTCAATAATGACTCAGGTATCTTTACCTGACTTCAATCTTTTCCCGGAGCCGACATTGGATCCTGTTCCAATTCATAATGAAATTGAATCACCCATCTTTGAGGATCATATTGAACTTAACCAATTATACACTTTTGAAGATCCTATTGACAAATTGACAAGTTCTCCATTTTTTGATATTGAACTCAATGAGATATGTGACCTAGATTCTCAAATCTGTGATCCAGTTCAACTTTCTGAATCAATCTTGACTCCCGTTTTGTTATCAAACTTGAGTAATATTTTAGAGTCAGTTTTGATTCCTCCACCTATCATTCCTGAACTAGAATCACCCATATTAGGTCACATTCCATTGTTGGACAATACATGTGGACTGGAGTTTCAACTTCTTGACTTGGACCCAATTTCTGAACCTATTTCGACTCCTGAACCTTTACTTGACTTAAGTCACCTTCCTGAGTCGGTATTAGTTCCTGTCCTTCCTGAGTCCAAGTCAACTGTTCTATCATTTCATACTCCATTCTTGGACAAGATGGTTGACAAATTTGACTCCGAAATCAATTATGGAATATGAAAATTAGATGGGGTTAAATATTTAATAAAGATCCTTTATGGATACATCTTTTTAGTGGGTTATATTAAAGTAATTTCTGGTGGGTTCCTCCGAGACCCAAGAAAAGTTGATTGAGCCATGTTTCGTGGACCAATCAGACCACCACCGGAACCACCACCTTAAGGTAACCATTTTCCTTCCCTTTCTTCTTTTTCATGCATCTATGCATTAATTCATACATTGAGGACAATGCATGAGATAGGTGTAGGGGAGGGTCTAACATAACTTTTCTTTTTCTTTAAAAAAAAAATTTAACATTTTTCTTTACTTTTAAAAACTTTTTGAAAAATAGAAACAATATTTTGACTTATTTTTGTAAGAAATTAAGTTAATTTTAAGGAATAGGAAAATCCAAATTAGGATTTCTTATACTTGGTCAAAATAAGATTATTTGTTTGATTTTTAGAGTTAGGAAGATAATTTGTCAAAGTAATTTGGTCTTGATCTTTACCTTAATGAAATATGCATACTTCATACACTTACACACTTAGGGTTCAAAAACAAAGATTCTTATGCCTTATAAAAAAAATATATATATAAACAAATCTAATAATTGATTAGCTAGGTGCTTTGGCCTAAGAAAGCCTTAGTATTTATGCAAAAGATAATTAGATGAGTTTGAAAAAAAAAGTCTAATTATTGACTAGCTAGGTGCTTTGGCCTAAGCAAGCCTTGGTATTTATGCGAAAGATGATTAGATAAGTTTGAAAAGAAAAATCTTCTGATTAAGCTGGGTATTTGTGCCTAATAAAGCATAAGTATTCACGCCTAAAAGAGGTTCATATAATAAAATCCTTAGTTTTGTGGCCTTGTTTGCTCGAGTCCTTAAGTCCTAGGGGTGTTTTCTCACTCGGTGCCCTAAGACCGTTTGGTTTGGGAGTCATCGATTAGAGGCTCGTTACATGGGCAGATTAGAAAGTCTAATAGAACTAAGGAATATTACCAAAATAAAATAAAAAAAGAAAAAAAAGTATATATGTATAAATAAATAAGGCATAAGAGTTGAGTAAATGAACCCTTAGTCAAAAAATTTTCACAGTCACAAGTGCATATGACTTAGGGTAAAGTAATAGACTAGATGAGAAGTACAATTTGACTCCTTACTTTAATTGATAACAAATTTTTGAATAGAGACTAAGTTTAGGAATGAAAAATTCAGTTTTCCTATAACTTATAGATTGCTTAGATCTTACAATCATATTTCAAATATTTTTCTCTTTCAAAATGCTTTTCGAAAATACTAACTCTTTATTTCTCTTTCTTTATGGATTTTGTGGGTGCAATCCGCTGAAAACCCTCACGAGACAAAACTCGTCCTCTAGGGGGAATCTAGAGGTTTAACGGCTTGTTGCACATGCTCAGTGCAATCGCGTGACCTGCGAAAGTGGTCTAATAATCCTTAGTATAGTTTAGTTGTTTTGCTCGAGGACGAGCAAAAGATAGGTATGGGGGTGTGATTGGTCGCTAATGTTGCATATTTAATATCACATTTCCATACTTATTTTAGAATAAAAGTCTGCATTGTCCTAATTATTTGTTTAATTTATTTGCAGGCCCAATCCTTAAGGAGATGAAGAGAAATGAGCCCAAAAGCCCACCAGAATTCTGAATTAAATCAGAGTTAATTCGTACACATAAAATCAGGGCAAAATCAAGAGGTTGAAACCGGTTGAGAAGAATCCTCTCAGAATCGATCGGTTAAAGCCAAGAATCCAAGGCCATTTCGTCAAAATCCGGAGCTCAAACGACAAAACTAACAAATGATAAAGCCAGAAGAAACCCCCGGAGAGACCCACCAATAGGGTGTGGCCACCTGGCCACACCCTTGCCGCGGAAACGCGGCTTGGGCCGCGTTTTCGCGGCTTTGTTGGGGAGTTAGGGGGAGCGTGAACTCCCCCGACCTCCCCGGGATTCTGGTTGTTGGGTTTATGCCTATAAAAGGCCATTATCTGCGCTGAAAATGGGAGGTGAAGGCAGATTAGGATTTAGCCTAGTTTTAATTCTTTGTAGTTTAGGTTTTTCTTTTCTTGTTATGTAATTTGTATGTAACTTAGGGTAGAAGAAGATTCATGTAAGTAAGAGAGAGAGGCTGAAGTTGAGAGTGACACCGACGATGTACCCTCCTCCTTTCTTCCATTGTCTCTGCAATTAATAAAGGTAAAAGTTCTTTTTATGTTTGTATTTTCTGTTGTTTCGTCTTCCTCTTCTACTTTACCTTGGTTGTTGTTGTTGAGTGTACAAGTGAATTCCAAAGCAAGTATAACTAAGCTACGTGAGAGCCAGCGATAGTTCATGAAGACGTTCTCCTCTTCCAAGATCCGCATCACTTCGTTCTTGCTAGGCTTGACGATATAATGTGCACGGAGACTGAGCTCGAGCTTATGATCTATGCGTTGAACGCCTCCGAAGCAAAAAGGTAGAACTTGCAAAAATGTTTCCAAGTAAGTCAACACTCAACCTAGGTAAGTATTTCTTTACCTTTCTCTCTCTCTTTTCTTTTACTTCTTAAGTATAGATCAACACCTCCTCAAACTCTTTCTTCTCCACTTCATTGTACATAGTCGCTTTTTATCGTTTTCTGATTTTTCATCTTCTTCATCTCTCGCTTTCTTCTTAACTTTAACCATTAACTTTCTTTTTCTTTTTCATAACATAAAACAGAGAAGAACTTTCGCTTATTTTCTTAATGATTTTAATAAAGAACCGTAAAGCTTCCATCGCAAACCCTCCTTGTGGATCACGACCCGCATAGCCACTTGCTATAGCGGAAGAATTGAGCACTTGCACATTTCCTTTCTAAGTTCTATAATCTCGTATTTTGTGTGCAGGTTGTGCCTCAATCACCGTTAGTGTAAGCCAGGTCAATAAGTTTTACACAGTAACTTTTCAAATCAACTTTGCTTTTCGATTGTGTACATTTTGACCCTGGATATTCTTAGTTTCAGAGAGTATTTTTAGGAAATAACAACCTCCATAGAAATTCTCAAAGAGCCAACCCAACTCTATACTCACATAGGTGATCGTTCAATTAAGAGTAGTCTACTCTACTCCACTTGTTTAGTCACAAGATATAGGCATCATTAAAAGCGTTAAGCTTATCCTTAATCCACTTGTAAAAGCGCTTGTGTGTACCTTAGGAATGGATTAGAGTCAAGCTCCTAAGTGCTTACTTGTTGAGTCAATCCTAACTAGTTTTTCCTCTTGAACTCAGTCCGTGGGATCTCCAGTCGCTAAGTGAGGTTTCCATTATGCTGATTCGGTAAAGATAGGCTTTTAGACCTATTCCCCTCGATGTGCAGTTTATACGCTCTCCACTCAAACCTTTGGTAAGCGGATCCGCTAAATTATCTTTTGACGAGACAAAGTCAATAGAGATAATTCTATTTGAGAGCAACTTCTTAATAGTATTATGTCTACGACGAATATGTCTAGCCTTACCGTTGTATAAAAATTTTGTGCCCTAGATATAGCTACTTGATTATCGTAGTGTATGCATATAGCGGGCACTGGCTTTTGCCATAATGATATTTCTTCCAAAATTGTCGAAGCCATTCTGCTTCTTCTTCAACTTTATCTAAGGTTATGAATTCCGATTCCATAGTGGAACGGGCAATACATGTTTTTTTTGAAAGATTTTCAAAATACTACTGCTCCTCCTAGAGTAAAAACGTATCCGCTAGTTGATTTTGATTCCTCAGAATCTGTAATCCAATGAGCATCACTGTAGCCTTCAAGTACAGGTGGATATTGTTCATATCTCAAGATATATTCATTGATATGTGATACGTAACCTAATACTAGTAGTAGAGCAGTCCAATGATCATCAGTAGGGTTACTAGTGTATCTGCTTAACTTGCTTACAGCGTAAGCAATATCAGGTCTAGTGCAATTCATTAAATACATTAAATTTTCGATAATCTGAGAATACTCCAACTGGCGTACTCCAGTTCCTGTATTCTTACGAAGGTGGATGTGTAGGAGAAAAGAATTTGTATTCTCTTTTATCCTATGATCCTTAAATCTTTCTATCATCTTATTCACATAGTGAGATTGAGATAGACAGATTCCATCTGGTATTTTTGTGATTTTAATTCCTAAAATTACATCAGCAACCCCCCAGATCCTTCATGTCAAAACTGTTGGATAACATTCTTTTAGTGGACTTAATAATTTCAATATTAGTCCCAAGTATCAACATGTCGTCTACATAAAGAAAAATAATGATACATGCATTTCTAACTGTTTTAGTGTAAACACACTTATCACATTCATTGATAGTAAATCCATCTTTGATCATGACACTAGCAAATTTCTCATGCCATTGTTCTGAAGCCTGCTTTAGACCGTATAAGGATTTAATTAATTTACATACTTTGTGTTCTTGGCCCTTGACTATAAATCCTTCAGGTTACTCCATATATATTTCTCCATTTAATTCACCGTTTAAGAATGCAGTCTTGACATCTATTTGATGGATATCTAAGTTATGCAATACTGCAATTGCAATCAACATCTGAATGGAGGTTATTCTTGTTACTGATGAATAAATATCGAAACAGTCAAGTCCTTTCTTTTTCGATAGCCCTTGGCTACTAATCTAACCTTGTACTTATCGATAGATCCATCGGGTTTTAATTTTCTTTTGAAATTTCACTTACACCCAATTAATTTACGCCATGAGGGTCAATTCTCAAGTATGATTACTTAGTATGGATTCTATTTTATTATTTATAGCTTCTTTCCACATTTGTGCTTTTGGAGTATACATAACCTCTTTAAATGTTTGAGGCTCGCTTTTAATAGCGTATGCTATGAAATCTAGACCAAAAGATTTTAAGATTCTAGATCTCTGACTTCTTCTTGGTTCAATTTCCACATTAACAATTGGTTCCTTGGGACTTTCGTCCCTGAACGCCATCTCATGTGTTCTTTTCCCAGATGTCTTATCTTTTTCCCGTTTGTATGGATAGATGTCTTCAAAAAACACATCATCTCCAGATTCGATAATCATATTTACACATGAATATATGGTATTTCTGATTTATGAACCAGAAATTTGTAGGCACTACTATTCAAGGCATAACCTATGAATATGCAGTTTATAGTTCTTGCTCCCAACTTAGTCTTTTTAGGTAATGGTGCTAGTACCTTTGCAAGGCACTCCCACATTTTGAGGTAATGGTAGGAAGGTGTCCTTCCATGCCATATCTCAAATGGTATAAGACCAAGTTTCTTGTGAGGTACTCTATTTAGAATATAATTTGCAGTTCACAGAGCTCCCCCCAATAAGTTCTGCGGAGCTCCAGAACTTACGAGTATGGAATTGATCATCTCCTTCAAAGTTCTGTTCTTCCGTTCAGCAATTCCATTTTGCTGAGTATATGGTGTTGTTATTTGATGGATTATACGAAATTTAGCACATAACTCACTAAAATCATTTGATTCATATTCTCCGCCTCTATTGGATTTTAGAATCTTGATATTCTTGTTGAGTTGATTCTCAACTTTAGCTTTATATGTTATAAACATATTCCTTGCCTCATCCTTACTGTTTAAAATATACACATAACAGTATTTTGTACAGTCTTCAATAAAAGTAATAAAATACTTTTCCCGCCTCTAGTTGGCATAAACTTCAAGTCACACAAATCGCTATGAATTAACCCTAAAGGTTCTGTATTTCGATCAATTGAGTGAAATGAAACTTTCGCTAACTTGGCCTCAACACAAATCTCACACTTACGAATTTCTTCCAAGTTAAGTTTAGGAATATATCCTAAATTAGACAAGTTTTTTAATGACTTGTAATTTACATGCCCTAATCTAGCATGCCATAAAATAGGAGATTCAAGCAAATAAATAGAAGATTTTTCTTTATTTATAAGCTTTGGGTACAAATACACAGACTTTTTGTCCACCATTGTAACATTGGCTTTAAAAAGTCCGTCAACAAGATAACTCTTTCCCACATACATCCCACTCTTAATAAGTACAAATTTATCTGATTTAAAACCATTCTAAATCCTTTCTTATTAAGTATTGATTCAGAAATCAGATTCTTACAGATATCTAAAACATGTAGCACATCGTTTAGAGTAAGCTCTTTCCCAGATGTCCACTTCAGGATGACCTTTCCTTTTCCCTCAACCTTGGAGACGGCTGAGTTTCCCATGAAGAGTTGCTCATCTTGCTCTAGTTTATGATATTCAGAGAATAATAATTTCTCAGAGCAGATGTATTGAGTAGCCCCAGTGTCTACCCACCAATCCTTATTGTTGGTCGTCAGATTCACTTCTGACACTACAGCTGAAAGACTTGGCGACACATGGTCGGTCAGGTTTGCCTGTAGATGGTCCTTCTTATTCTTTTTGAGACGGTTGCGATATTCATTCGCCTTATGCACTTCTTTGTTGCAGATATAGCAGGTTCCCTTGAAGCGCATGTTCTTGCCTTCTTGGACCTTGCCTTTGTACCCTTGGGTAGTCTTCTTCCGCTTTAAGCCTTTGAGAGTAGACGCTTTTCCCTTTGAGTCTTCGATCACATTGGCCTTGGCTTCATAGGAGTTCTTACTGCTCTTTTTCTCAGATTTTTTGTTGACCTCCTCAATTAGAAGCCTCATAATGAGATCTTCCAACTTCAGCTCCTTGCGCTTGTGCTTCAGGCAGTTCTTGAAATCTCCCCATGCAGGTAGGAGTTTCTTCACAATAGTAGCAACCTGAAAGGTTTCAGGTAGATTCATACCTTCGGCCTCTATCTCGTTCAAGATAAGTTAGAACTTTTGCACCTGACTGATCACAGTCTTGTTGTCCACCATTTTGTACTCCAGAAATCGTCCTACGACGAACTTCTTGGTCATCCTCAGTCTTGTACTTCTTATCAAGACTGGCCCATAACTTCTTTGCCGTTGTGATAGGACTGTAGACATTATAAAGGGAGTCATCCAGTCCATTCAAAATATAATTTCGGCAAAGGAAGTCACCTTGAGTCCATGCGTCAACAGCAAGGACTGAGTCCTGATCAGTTCCGGGTTCTGATGGATCCTCTTGCAGGAATTTGGCCAGATGCAAAGTGGTCAAGTAGAAAAGCATCTTCTGTTGCCACCTCTTGAATTACATGCCATCAAAATTTTCTGGTTTCTCCGGCTTCGGGTTAGGAAGTGGAGCAGACATCAAGGTTTGAATCTGCATGTTTGGTGCCTTACTTGAGCTGTCTTGATTAGTCTCAGACATTTTCTGCAAGTTCAAGTAGAATAGAAGTAAGAAACTTCAAATAATTGTCTTAAGATTGTTAGATTTTAGGATCAATCTGACAACTAATAAATATTACCGATCTAATTGGCCAGGTCGGTGAATATCAGGTGAGAGGTTTTTGTTCAATAGAACGTTTCTTAATTACAGAACCACCTTTCAATTACCTTCCTTGGTTAAACACCAATTACACTGGTATGAGACAGTCTCAATATACTGAATATCAGTATAACCCCTATATAAAGAAAATTAATTCACTTATACAGTACTTGGAATGAGGCACGATTATAGCGAATCTCCTTATGACAATTACGTCCCCTGCTACGGTGCTAACAGGTCGTTGGACGCTGGTCTCCCAAGATACAACACTCCTTCACGGTATTTGGATAGCACTTCCAAATCACCGTACGGTCGAACTATAATTAACCAGTACCTTCACAGGATTATCAAAGCAGCAGGACCAAGATAAATTTCAGGGAGAATATTTGTTTTTACTTTGGAGGAACACCCACTGTAGGGAAAGGAGGCAGGTAGAAGAATATTCTTCTTTGGAAGTCACAGATTCAGACAACAATTCTATTAAAGAACCTGCTGAATTTTCTGAGCCTTCTTTCAGAAGGAATTTCAGAATCTGTTGGAAGTCGCTTCGGAATCCGAGTTGCAGAATTTCCACTTCCTGTTGGAAGTCACTTCGAACCTGAGTTGTAGCGATCTCACTTCAGAATGCAGAAGATTGATTTCTGTGTTTGTTGTGTTTTATTTTAGAGAACGTCACTTCGAACCTGAGTTGTAGCGATCTCACTTCAGAATGCAGAAGATTGATTTATGTGTTTGTTGTGTTTTATTTGAGAGAAACGGAGCGCTATTTTGTGACAGCCGTTGCGCTGATTCGGGTTCAGATCCGGATGGCGGAGCGGGTATGATCCGCTGTAACCCATACCCGTGAGACCCGGTTCAAAAAGAATCGGACCGGGTAGGGAGCCCGAGCCCGGCGCCGGCGCACGTGTGGGCATGGTTTCCCCCTAATCGCGCACGAAAACTCTAAGTACCCAAAGGGCACACCTTTTGTTCCCAATTTTTTCTATTTAAACACTTCAAACTTCCATCCCATGGTCAATGTGGGACTAAATGCTTTTAGCTACCTTTAGTCCCCCTTTGGTTTTGAATTAGGCAAACTTTAGACTTGAATATCTCATTCATTCGAAGTTGAAATTGAACATGTGAATATACCATGTTCATCCCTCATGGAAGGAGAACACACTCCAACCATTATCCAATTGATTCTATCAACGGATCTCGCCGTAATTCAACTCAAATATTCACATTTATTCTTCATATTTCCCACACTTGTACTTAGGGAATATGCTAAATTAAGAATGTACACTTGCTAGTGATGATTTGAATTGGGGATTGATCAGAATTTTAGCTCAAATACCATGTTACAATAGTTCAAAGGAAAAAAAAATTGAATTGTGTTGTTATTAAAAAAAAAAATTGATTTGATCTATCAGATCCGACGACCCACGTGAAAGTTCTCACAGAAATACGTGAGAACAGTTCTTAGAGAATCAGCTCCCTATATATATATATATATATATATATATATATATATATATATATATATATATATATATATATATATATATATGTATATATATACACATATATATAATAATGAAAACTCTACTCCTAATACAATTCTAATACAATATGTATTCTAATTTTAATACTACTCTTAACATTGGGGGATAAAAATCATAAAAATCTTTTGAGACATCTCCATGTGAGCTATTTGCTAGAAGGAAGGTAAAAATGGAACCTTTAGATGCACATCAAAGTCTAAGTTATAGCTATTGCATTTCTCAAAAATACTTTTTTTAATAAAATTTCCACACAGCACAAATGCCTTCTTAGCCGGTGTGCACTATTCAAAGAAAAAATTTATCACTCTTCTCTTAATAAACATGCATGTTTGTTTTAGCATGCTTTCATTAACTGAATCATGTCTATTTGAAATTTTTTTTTTTAATTTCATTACTTGTACATAGAATCTTGTTTAATGTGCCGGGATCTTGCTTGAATCGTATAATTTCCGTATGAAAATAAATTTAATTAATCCCCTTTAGTTATAAGTTCTTACAAAAAAAAAAATGAATATACATTTGTAAACCCAATGATATTATTCTTCGCATAAAATGAAAATATACAAATATAATGTCTGATGATTTTTCGACTACACATACAAACAACAGAGAAACAGACCGGATTTGTGGGCGCAGGAATATGATTTGATGAATACGAGTCCATCTGGCACTAGCTAATACATGTAACATCAACCTTAACAATCAGCCAAAGGCTTGGGCAGGCAATTTAGATATTTTCATGCCGTAGACATTAACAAGGGGTTACAAATGAAGGTAAAAGATCTCTGCCCCTCCCCTCATTTGAGTCAAGTATTTTTTTGCTAGGAATGAAGTAGCATTGCTCAAGTTACAAATGTTCAGATTTTATAATAAATTCTTTTATTCTGTTCAATTTAGAGATAGATATATTTGTGCTAGCTAAGACAAGGTGAAAAATTCATGCAGATTATCTCTAGTGTCGATAGAAAGTACAAAATATTATAAAAATACTGGGATAGATTCTATTGAATTTGATAATACAAAAGGTTTATTTTTTCATTTCAATAGTGTAGTGGTTTTTTTTATGACAGTACAAGAGGGTAATTTAACTTATGTACTATTTTGATTTTCATTGTTTTTTTCCTTTTCGTTCTGTTGTCTAGCAAAAATAGAAATGCACTGGCTCTCTCTTCAGAGAGTGATGCGTGGTGTCATTCTCGTGGCCTCGTCCTTCCCCAAATCTTAGATTAGAGAGGCTGGTGACCAGTCAGCCTGGTTATCCTTGGTGGGGAGTTTTTATTGATTGAAAAGATTACAATATATTTTGATTCTTTTGAAGGTCTTTCACAAGAATATGCAATCTTCCCCATTTTTTTTTTTTTTTTTTTTTGGCTTGAAAATTCTTTAGAATGAATTCAACTCTAGAGGAACATTTATTTATTGAACCTCTCCCTCGTGGTACATAGCAAGAATCCATCTTATAATCCTTGTCACAATTCGAGTCCGAATCGGAACATGCCCTTAACAAAGGTAGAGTAGAGTAGCAGGGGCGGAGCCAGCACTTTGAGGTAGGTGGTGTTGAAATCTCAGCAACAAAGAAAAACAACACTAGTAAATAGTCACCAATTACACGAGCAAGTCAAAAAAGAAAAAAAAGTGAGAACACATGAATTTAACAAGATTCGACAATTGCCTACGTTTTCGGGACAGAAGGGGAGAGAGATCTTATTAAATCAATAAAGTACAAAATATAATAGCAAAAGAAATACCCTCTCTTTATATAGGCATAAAGTCTCTGAAGAAAAGAAAACTAAAAACTCTGAATTTGGATCAATAACAAATTCGAAAACCATCTCGGGTTCGTCCAGAAGCAAAACGCTGGGGGTATGTTGACAGCAAACCCAAACTCTGACAAATCCAACTTTCTGTGAATACTATCGATAATACGTTTCACCTACAGACATGTATCAGTGTCTGTGCTGTCGATAGCTCAAGAGGACTATCGATTCCTTTCTTCCAAACTTAGCTAAAAAACTCCATCCTCAATCTTTTTGCTCCTCTCTCCCCACAATTCTCCACCTCAGTGAAGATTTTTCAAATCTGAGCCGAATACAATACAATACCATATCGACTCTGTCGGGTTGCACCAGTATGGTTGCCTACGTACCTCCAGCCCAAGGGGATCAAGCCATCCGTAGTTCATCCAAACAAGCTCCACCGAGCTCAAGCAACTAAAAGGATATGGAGTAACTCTTTGCAGCGTGCAAACTTTACTCCCAGAACAACCTTGATAAGCATATCAGCGGGATTCTCCTTTGTGTGAATATTCTATAACTTGATGCCACCCTCATCAAGAATCTCTCGAACAAAGTGAAACCTGACGTCGATGCGCTTCGTCCTTTCACGATATACCTGGTTCTTTGCCAAATAGATAGCACTCATGCTATCAGAATTGATCTTCAACAGAACCTAATCAATTCTTAAGTCATCAAGCAACCCTTAAATTCAAATTGCTTCTGTCATAGTCTCTATCATGACCATATACTCAGCCACCGTAGTAGACAATGCGATAGTAGACTGTAGAGTAGAGTGCCAACTGATCAGTGCTCAGGACAATGTAAACACATACCCCGTTGTAGACCGGTGTTTGTCGAGATCTCTAGCATAGCCGGAATCAATGTAGCCAACACACTCCTGCTTACCAGTAAATTCCTTTTTAAATATCAAACCAACATCTATGGTACCTTTGATGTACCGTAAAATCCACTTCACTGCCTCCCAATGGCCCCTGATGGGATCATGCATGTATCCGCTTACCATTGAGACATCTTGTGATAAATCAGGCCTTATACACGCTATTATACACATTAAACTACCAACCGCACTAGTATAGGATACGTGAGTCATGTACTCACGCTCTTCAAAAGAAGTAGGAGAGTAGTGATTTCGTATCACCATTGATGTTGAATTTCTGAAATATCTTCTTCAAATACCCCTTTTCATCAAGCTAGCTTACCACCTTTTCGGTCTCGCTCTATCTCATGCCTAGCACCTTCTTTACTTTACTAGATCTTTTATTATGAATTTGAAAGACAAGTCTTTCTTAAGTTTATCATTGCAGATCTACTCTTAGAAGCGATGAGCATATCATTCACATACAACAGTTCATAGATACACTCTCCACTTGGTAACTTATTGTAATACACATATAGGTCGTAATGGCTTCTTGTGTATACTTCTTACCTTTTATAAAATCGTCAAAATGCTTGTATCATTGCCTTGGTGATTATCTTAATTCATAAAATGATTTCTTCAGCTTGCATATCATATTCTCTTTTCCTACAGTTTTAAATCCTGTCGGCTGTGATATGTAGATCTCCTCTTCAAGATCGCCATGGAGGAAGGTGGTCTTCAAGTCGAGCTGATCAAGTTCCAACTCGTACTGTGCCAACAGTACCAATAAAATTCGAATAGACGAGTGCTTCATAACGGGTGAGAATACCTCATTGTAGT
This sequence comes from Agave tequilana, assembly GCA_038442645.1. NCBI lineage: Eukaryota > Viridiplantae > Streptophyta > Magnoliopsida > Asparagales > Asparagaceae > Agave > Agave tequilana. Next base: position 29,425 of record JAVJIF010019743.1, read on the forward strand.
CAATACCTTCTCACTGCACGTAGCTTTTAGCTACCAGTCTGACTTTGTAACGTACAATATCACCATCTAGAGATTCCTATTTTTTTGCAAATACCCACTTACAACTCATCGCCTTCCTTCTCTTGAGCAGCTCTGACAATTCCCAAGTGTCGTCCTTATATAGAGAACTCATCTCTTCTATTATGATATTCTTCCACATTTTGGACTCCGAACTAATTTCAGCTTTCTTGTATATAGATGGTATTGCCTCCTTAACGATTGGAAGAACATAGATCATGATCATGTTAGTAGTAAACCAATTGGGCTTATGTGGATTTCTCCGGGTTCTTCCAGTTGCAATGAATTCTTGAACATCATCTATAGCCTGTCCTTAATCCTCATCATTATTAGCATCCTTTTCAGCTACCTAATCACCACCTTGTGTCACCGAGGGTATGACCTCAAATGATACTGATTTGTCTAGAGACGGTGAAGTAGCATCACTTTTCACCTGCTGCAATATCTGGTCGATCGTCTGACTCTCCACATGTTGAGAGTCTGTAGGCTTCACCATTAAAGCCTCGTCAAATGTCACATCTCTACTCAAGATAAATTTTCTGTCCTTCGGATCCCATATTGTGTAGCCTTTTCCTTCTTTCTTGAATCTTACGAACACCTTTTCTCTCCATTGGGGCCAACTTGTCTTCCTTGATATGATAGTAGGCCGGACATCTAAATACCTATAGTGAATCATAATCTGAGCAATTTTTTCTAACCAAACCTCTAGAGGAGTTTTACCTCCTATAGCAAACGAAGGTAACCTGTCAACGAGATGGCAAGTATACACTAATGCCTCAGCCCAAAAAGATTTCTTTATGTCGGCGTTTGATAATATGCACCAGAGCTTTTCGAGCTAGGTCATGTTCATCCATTCAGTCAGCCCATTTTGTCCATTGTTTTCCTTACTATGAAGTACTTTTCTATGCTCTCATCGCAACATAGTTGTAGGAAAGGATCGCTTGTATAATCTCCTCTGTTACTGAACGAAGTATCTTGATCTTCCTTCTCGTACTCTTCTCTATATTCTTCTTCTAGTTCACAAACAATTTCAAGGCTTTCCCTTTGTGCTTCATAGTATATACTCAATATAGTCAAGGTAGTTATCTATAAAAGACATAAAATAGTAATTACCTCCAATAAATGCCATCTTGGTAGCTCCCCAAATATCTGTGTGAACATAATCTAAAATCTCCTAGGTACAATGAGTCACGGTGCCGAATCTCACCTTGGTATTCTTTCTGATGACACAATATTCACAAAATTTCAATTTGCAGTTACTGGCATCTTTCAATAAACCTTACTTTGTAAGAGTTTGCGAAGACTTTTCTCCTGTATGTACGACCTCATATGCCAGAGTTGGGTGCAACCATTGTCTAAATTCGTAGAAGTGGCCACTTGCCCTGTATCCATACTGTCCTTCAAGTAGTAAATGTTATTGCGTCAGATGTCCTTCAAAAAAATCATGAGCCTTTAGTCATCTTGAGAACACCATCTCTAATAGATACTTCAAGACCCAATACTTCCAAGGCACCAACTGAGATAAGATTCTTTTTCAATTGATGTACATATCTCATATCATTCAATTCTCGCACCATCCTATCAAACATCTTGATATGAACCGTACCTATCCCTTTCATGGTATATGAAAGATCATCACTCATGATAACAGAACATCTATCTACCTTTTTATAGCTAGAAAATTAATTCCTGTTAGGGCACACATGATAAGTAGTTCATGTATCTAGTATTCACTGAGAATCGCCTGAGTAACCAATAGCAGGAGTAGTGATTGAGAAAGAAAATACCAATGAGTCTGAATATGATCCACCTACCTATGAAGTACTACCTGTTTGGATATTGATCACCCTTGCGAGATTTGGTTCGATCTTCAACTTCTTATTCTTATCTTTGATCCTTGGACAATCAACCTTCCATTGTTCTAACTCTTTACAGAATGCGTACTAGTTTTTCTTCAGATCTCTGAAACTCAGTTTGGGCTTCGATCTCTTATGATCGCTTTTACCCTTCTTACTGGAATTCCTGCCTCTTACCGTCAATGTCTCTGCTGATCACTTTTTGAAGAAGACTGCATGTTCTCCTTTCACACTTCGTAATTTATAAGAGCAGCTGACACATCACTATACTTAAGTGTTGATCAAGGCTAGAATGAAAGTCTCATATTCTTCATCAAGAAGAGAATTCAGAAGAATCACCGCTTTGTCCTCTTTTTTGATCTCAACATTCATATTAATTAGGTCCGCAAGAAGATTTTGTAGTTGTTCATGTGTTCACCAATGGAGAGCCCTCTCTTCAATTGGAAGTGATAAAGCCTCCTCTTCAGATGCAATCGACACTCGGTGCTCTTCGTCAGATACTTCTTCTCGAGGATCTCCTAAATCTTCCTCGCAGAAGTCTCATACAACGTATGATATTTGATGTCTTGTGTCAAATAAGACCTGATGACGCAAAATACCGTCTGATTCATCTTGTCTCGATCCTTCTTTGATATCTCTTCTGGCTTTTCTTTCAAACGTAGAGAGTCTTTGAGGTTTGATACCGTCAGGACATCCATCACGTCACATCTCCACATCTCAAAGTTATTCGTGCCGTCAAATTTCATGACATTAATCTTTGTCAGAAGATGACTCACGGATTTCACGATAATTGACTACTTTCGACCTTCTTCTCAATAGATATCTCAAAGTAATGTGAAAAATAATTAGTAAAAATAAATTCAAATAGGAAAAATCAGATCTTTACCTTCAACTTGAACTGTAGACAGTCTCCAAACCTATTTGATCCGCTCGAATGAAACTTTCCATCTAACCCGGAAAGCTCTGATACCACTTCTTGGAATCTTAGCTATAAAGAGCAGCAACATCAAAAAATAGTCACCAATCACACGAACAATCAAACAAAAGAAAGAAAGTAAGAACACACGAATTTAATGATGTTCGACAATTGCCTACGTCTTCGGGGCAGAAGGGGAGAGAAATCTTATTAAATCAATCAAGTACAAAATACAATAGCAGGAGAAATACCCTCTCTTTATATAAGCATAGAGTCCCTGAAGAAAAGAAAACCAAAAACTCTGAATTTAGATTAGAAACAAATTCAAACACCATCTCGGATAGTCCAGAAGCAAAACACTGTTGATAGTTTAAGGGGCATGTCGACAGCAAACCCAAACTCTGACAAATCCAAACTTTCTGTAAAACGCTGTCGACTGCACATGTTGCCTGCTGTTGACAACACATTTCACCTGCGTGTGTGTGTGTGTGTGTGTATATATATATATATGTACATACATATATATATATATATATATATATATATATATATATATATATATACATGAATATATGTGTAAACATGTATATACATATACATGTCTATACATGTATATACATGTATATACATGTATATGTATATACATGTATATACATGTATATATATACATGTATATACATGTATATATATATCAGTGTTTGTGCTGTTGACAGCTCAAAAGGACCGTTAACAATCATGTTCCTTTTTTCCATAGTTAGAAAACTCCACCCTCCATTTTTTTTACCCCCCAACAACAGTAGTGACTAATATTTACTGTCTTGTAAAGATACTCTTTGTCATAGAAATGTCAAATAAATGATATCAAAGTATTTAGTGGTAAATAATTTGAGATTCCTTATTAAAAAATTCGAGGGTTTTCATATCAACATAGAGTATAAGTTCCTTTCTATCATGTCTGATCATGTTTATATCAAATATTATTAAAACTAGAAAATTAGGAGCTCTCGATTCTAAAAAATTAATAGTAATTATTACCGATTACGTGATATCTTCATGGCACCTCGCTATGCATTAAACAAGTATTTATGAAGAGAAACAATAGCTTTAATTTTAAAAGAAAAGATACAAAAAGTTGAGAAAATATATAACGAAATAAATATTTATCTTGTGTGATGATGTCTCTTCACCTTCTTTCCTTTTTCTTTTGTTTTTCCCCTTTCGCTCCTTGATTTAGCCATGTTGAAGTTATTGTAGATTAAAATAGAGGACCTTCATTTGATGCAAATCACAGGTGAAGGAATAAAAATTCTTTATCCAAACTTCTGAGTAGAAAACTATAAAAATGTGTTGAAACTTTCCATTGATCTTCCAAACTTTTGATGTGTGTTTTAATGGTTAATTCGTATTGTCATACTCTTTCTAAAGTAAATGAGATTGTATTAAGTCAAAAGAATTGTAGGTCCTAAGGATCTTAAATGATAGTGAGGTCCAATGGTTATTAATTAATGTTGGTCATTTACGAAGCTGTTAGTGAGAGTAGTGGGTAGTTATTACTTATTATCCACTTGATTTTAAACGAAATGCTGCAAATGTCAAGCAACATTGGGCACACATGCAACTCCAGGTTGGGCACATTTAGAGCCAGGGTGACAAAATAATTGCTGAGGAACATATATAGATCAGTTCTTGTAAATTTCAGGTAGGTTATGTAAGGACTTGTGATACTGTCCTAAAAGACTAGCTCTCTAAGTGGAGTTGCCTAAATTCTTATAATACTCAAAACAATCTCCATGTCTAGCAGATGTGAGACTATTTGTTCAAACCCTACTCAACAATCCCCCATTAAATAAAGAGTCTCCCTGTAAGTCATCTCACGCCTGGAAGACTTCTTCACATGTGAAAGACCATATGCTCCATAGAGATTACAACTCCCTCACTGCGTCCAGGCACAATCCACGCCTTATGTGAAGCAACATTGTAGCCTGTTACTCTTCACTGTGTAGGAAGCGGCACGCCTTGCGTGGAGCAGGAACACTGCTGTCAAATCCTCAAGAGTCCGACTAGCTTCACAGGGGCCTACTGCGTCTTTTCGCGCCATGGGAGATCAAACACCACCCACTCACACGGCTAAGTTTGAGGCATGACTCTGATACCATTTGTAAGGACTTGGGGCACCATCCCAACAGACTAGCCCTCTAGATGGAGTTGCCTAAATTCTTATATATCCAAGACCATCCTCATGTCTAGCCCATGTGGAATTATTTGTTCGAATCCAACTTAATAGTTCACGTGCCTTACCTTAAGAGAATGTTGCTATTGTAATAAACTGATATGCTTTGATACCAATTGTAGGGATCGACGCAGCGAAAAAGGAAAAGTCGGACCGTCATGCAATATGAAGAAGAAGAGATAAAATATCCCTAAGTAGAGAAAGCCAACACACAATTTAACGTGATTTCACTAATTAAACAGATCATGTGTACGTCCACGAGAGAAGAGGGAGAAACTTTATTAAAATTTTGGAGGAGTATAATGAGAAATACTCACGCATCTCACTAAGAAGATTACAAGCCCTTTGATGGCTGCCTATAACAGCGGACCCTTATGGTTAAAACTTTTCTCACAAATATATCTTTTTCTTAATTATTAAATAATACATTGAAGGCCACTCCAAGGGGTTATTTATAGACCATAGGATCATCATAGTCCAGCAGAAACTCCAGCAATACGAACAACAGTGCCTCAGAAGAGAAAGAAACTCGAGTTGAACTCAAATTGTAATCAAAACCGCAAAAGAAAACTACCAGCAGAGCCATTAGTTGACTAATTCAAGTTATTAGTCAACTAATCATGCTTATTAGTCCACTATACAGTCGACTACTGAGATGTACCCACTCTCTGTTGTGCCATTAGTCGACTACTGAGATGCTATTAGTCGCCTAGTCTGTGCACTGACTGTGCACACCTGTCTGTTCTTGATCTCTAAAGTTTTTGTCTACCTTCTGTAAGTCATCTAGAGGGGGTGAATAGGTAACTAGCTAATCTAATGCAAAACTAATGCCGAATTAAAAACTAATTATGAAAACTAAATAAACCCACTTTGTGCCCGATGGAGGGCTCTGAACTTCTCCTCAAGATTCCTCTAGACTTAGAGTTGAGGTGCTACTTTAGCTCTCTTGTTTTGAAATAAGTGTGCACACAAGCACAATGACATTATCAAACATGTAAAGATATGATCAATACAAGAGCATATAAGATATTAAAATAACCCAAGTATGTATATCAGTAAAGCACAAGAAAATATCAAGTATGTAATAGATATGAACAATAAGAGCATGCAAGATATAAAAAACAAGTGAGAGAGAGGTGAGAAATCGCAAACACAGGAGAATTATTTCGAGGTTCGAGCACACTTGCTCTACATTCCCGCCTTCAACATTATGAAGGATTTTTACTATAATCGATCCCGCAAGATCATTCAGTGTCGCAACACCTACAACGAGCTCTCTCAATAACTCTTAGACCCACAAGTCCCTCACTTGTTCCTGTAAGAACAACACACACGAACAGGCAAGCTCGCTGAGATCGCAACCTCTACAACTCCTCCAAATACAAAGGTGAAACACTTCGTGATCACTTCTCTTGATTACCAACAAATACTCTTACAAATAAGATTCCTATAAATGATGGATATAGCAATGGATAGCTCAAACTTGTGTGAGAAAACAAGATAGATGTGGAGGTAAAAAAATTTAAAGAAAAGCTTTTGAAAACTCAAGAGAATCACTCTTGATAAACTCTCTTTTGATATGACAATGAAGCTCTAAAAACTTATTGAGAAAACTCTACTGAAGATGAGAAAATAAGCTCTTGAAAAACTTATTTAAAACTCATTCAAAAATCGCATATTTATAGGCCAAGAAAAACTAGCCGTTATGGTTCAAAAACTGCCAGAAATGGCCTGTCGGTCGACTATCAGAAATGGCATGTCGGTCGACTGTCCTGTCGACCGACCAACGGTCAAATTTTTGACTGTTAGAGTCTGGCGGTCGAGCGGGCGGTCGACTGACCATAGACCCAGACTGTGCAATATGTCAACTTTGAGTACAGTTTTGAGGCATAAAATATTAGAATTTGAAAATAATTATATAGGAAGAATTTGTAGATCATTAAGTCTTCTTTCGGAGTAGAAAGTTATCAACAAAAATACTGAAAGGTGTCAAATCAGAAACTGTAAATTATTTTCAGAACAAGAACAGACTTCAACTCAATATTTGACATTTTAACATTTGAATCAGAAAATAACTTTTGAATAAGAAATGTAGCTCTAAAAGTTATCTTTAAAATTCAACTTAAATCATGTTGATGAATATATAAATAAAAATCAATGGCCAGAAAACTATAAGGGTGTCAGCAGATAAGCAGAACAGTCGGCCGCCTAGTCGACCGAGAAAACTCGAGAGCCCTACAAACTCAGTCGTCGACCGGTCGGTCGGCCGATCTCTACTGCGATCGACCGGTCGGTCAACCGAGCTCAAGTCACGTGGGCTTGTGCACGTCTTGTGCACATCAGTCGCTGCTCGATTGACCGGCTCAGCCTTTGGTCAGCCGGTCGACCGCAAGCATCCAAAAAACAGTTTTAACAACTTTTTAAAATACATCTTAAATTCCATAAATTCTCCATAAAATTCATAAAAATAAGTTCATTAAAATACTTTGAAGTATAAATATGTGTGATAAAAAATTAACACATATTACAAACATGTGAACTATTTTTGAGGCATAAAATTTAAACCTTAAAACAAAGCTTGTGTGTGTATAAGCTTGAGCAATCCACAACTATTCTATCCTTTACATTTTATCTAAAACACAATATCTTAACACTTACAAACATAGTTCAAGTCTTGAAAATCTTCTCTAGAAAATCTTCTTCTCCATCTTGATTTGGTCCAAACCTTGATCTAAAGAGTTAGACTTCTCTTGAGTATTTGATGCGATCTTGATATGCGAGCTCTTGAGTCAACAAGTACTAGCTTCAAAACTGGACTTCGAATCTTTCGTTGAAGCTAAACACCAACTAAAATCTTGATTAAATATCTGAAACTAAATAGACACAAGATCATTAGTACTATAACTATATGAGTTAATCATCATCAAAACTAGAGTGAAGGGCCTTTGGGCCAACAATCTCCCCCTTTTTGATGATGACAAAACTCATGGAGTCATATATGTATGGATTAAAGATAAGCTTCATCGAAGCTCCCTCTTAACTCATGCATAGCATAAATAATAAGGATAAACTACATAAATATATATGCATAAATAATAAATATTTAACTTACATATAAACTCTAAATTCATCTCCCCTCTTTTGACAATTCATCAATAAAGGGGTGAAGACAAACAAACAATAAAGATGTATATGCGATATACATTCATGAAGAGGAGAGACGTTAAGTTAGCTCCCCACGCATACATGCATTATATGGAGAAGGGATGACTAAACCCTAACCCACATAAGCATAATAAGATAGAGATGTTAAGATCCCCCTACACACGTGTATCACATAAAGAAAAGAGGTCAAGCTCCTCAATATGTAAAGTACATTAAATATGAATTTATATATAGAGGAGATGTTAAGCTCCCCTTGCATATAAGCAATATATATCGATCAAATTTTAAAATTTTTGATAATATTTAAAATAAAATTTTGAAATTTCATGTAGTCAACAAAATATATGACACCAATTTTAAATTTTGATACCAAATGAAATTAAATAGTAGTTGAAAAAACGAATGTTGGTACTACTGGTAAATAAATAAAAATTTTATGATACCAACAATGAGTCTTTGATACCAATAGAACGAGAAATTGATACCAATTGTGAATGAAACATGAAGTATGAAACCAATTAAAAGTTTTTGATACCAATTGAAGGTAAAACATGAAATATATTTTGATACTAAAAAAATACCAATTGAAATCAATGCATAAGCCTGTAGAGATACCAATCAACATCTAGAATTAAATCAAGCTCAGCATAATTTTTTTGCGCTTAAAATAAAATATGTGGCATTGTAAAATAAGCACAATCTAAATCACATATATGTATGTATGAAAATAAAAATATCACATGAAATATGGTGCATACATATATATAGAAACTAAAATATGAGTATACAAAATGAATAGATTATGAAAATTATGTATACCTCATAATTATCACCCTATTCATGCACATGATAAAAGATAGTCATTAAGGCATATAAGGTATGGTCGCCCAACCATCCGCCCTTAAAGGGTAGAAGTTTTCAAAAAATAGAATTTGAAAATAGTTATGAATTGAAAATACTATCAAGTAAAGAATAGACAGCTAGTTTAAAATAGTTTTTGAAAAACTAGTTAAATTTTCTTCAAATATGAAATCAAAACATATATATCTCATGAAGCATGTATATTACACAAAAATTGACACTCAAGATCTATAAAGCTCAAAAATGCTCATGAAAATAAAGTCATGAGTAAACATAAAAATGTGAGTACATAAGAATCATGTGAATAAAATATTCATGAAGATAAAGTAATGAAGCTCAAAACAGAAACTCAAATGAAAATATTTTTCTCAAAATATGATATATCATATAGTTATGCATGAATCATGAAAAGTAGGACATACAATGTACAATTAAATAAATAATTAAGTATATATAAAAAATAGAGCATGTAAAGCATGTACCAAAAAAATTGTACATGTATAACACAACTTTTAATAGGATATGCATATGAACATGATATAGACATACAAAATAATATATGCTTTAATTTAAAGCATATAAAAACATGAATCAATAAAAATAGGCATGTAAATCTATTGAAAAGCTTTTCAAAAATACATGCATAGCTAACAACCAAACAACTCAATATTAAGTACAAAACACATATGATTGAGTTTAGGTTACTACACTAGCATATAAGATATTTAAAGCATTTTAAAGAGGAAGAATGGTTACCAAAACCGGTGTAGCCAATTCATTTCTCCAAAATATGAGGTGGTCCTCCCACCATACTTCTTTGATAGTGATGCATCAAATAGGTGTGTCTTTCAAGCTCCAAATGCATCCACCACTAAGGCACCAATTCTATCACGTTTTGTGAGAGCCCACACCTACATCAAACATAAGTGGTGAAAATTTTGGTACTCATATCTTTTTGGGTCTACAGGGTTAGCATCATAAGGAACCCAAACATTTTTATTTGCAAAACTTAAAAAATTTATTGTATCAAAACAAAATTTTGAAAGATGGCCTTTGCTGCCACAATATGTACATGTGTACACTCTAACATACAAATGACCATGTGTGTGAACATGATGTGTATGTGGTGTATATCGCGGGGTATGTGCATGAGTATATGGAATTTTTTTCTTGCGAAACATGATTTTCAACCTATTATGGTTAAATGTACATTGGCTTAAAGTGGAGCCCAAACAAACAATTTTCTTCTTCGTAATACAAATATCTTAATTTTGGAAGAAGAAACATGAGAAACAAAATCTTTTTTCGTTTTAAAAATATTTGCTTTTTCTTTTAAAATAATTTTCCTTTTCAGAAACTCATTTTCATTTAAAACAATTTCTTTTTCTTTTAAAACAAAATCCTTTTCTTGAGAAATTAAATCAACTTGATTTTTCAATGAATTGTTTTCTTCAAAAATAACATCCAATTTTGAAGATAAGGAAATATTCTCTTTTTTAAAAATTCGTTTTCCATCAACAAAGTTTTATTTTATTTTAAAACTAAGTCTTTTTTTTTTTAACAAATCATATTTTTGAAGAAGTTTTTGACAGAAAGATGCAAGTTCATCATAAGGCAACTCAATATCTTCTTCTCGCTCAGATTCGGAGTTTACCTCAAAAGGGTCATCCTCTTGGACCATGTAGCACATGTTGGAAGCATCACTTCCATCCTCCGAATCACTTTCTTTTTCATTTGACATTTCCCCAAGAGAGCAAAGAGTGTTTTATACTACAAAAGCCGATTCAATGTTAGACACCCTAGATAAACAACCATAATTTAAGATACTCTTTATAGCATGAATGACTTTTGTGTTAGCCTCAAGATATTTGCCATTAATAAAATATGAATCCTTAGTAGTGACAAAAATAGATATGAATTCCTAAGGCCTTAAGATACATAGACATTTTAACTTTCCAATTTTGAAAGTCAAGAATGTCAAACAACGAAGGTGTCATGAATCCATGTGTGTGTAAACAAAATATTATGATTAGCTAAAATAGGATCTTTAACTCAAGGTTGTTAGACCTGTTGACACTTTAAAAAAGACAAGATTCTTATTGGCCTGAACAATGTCTAAACTTGTTGACATTTACAAAAGACAATTGACAGACAAGCTGACGACCAGTTCTGTACCCATCTCCGAGGGACAAAGCAGCAACTTGGACTCTACTGGTCCAGTGAAGCAGACAGTGAGCACAGATTGTCTCTGAAGAGACCTAAGCAGGTCTAAGATGCTAGGTTAGCTTAACAATTAGCATCACATGAGCCCAAGGGGATAGTCTCACTTGAGAGGCTAAGTTTATTCAACTTCGCCTTGAAGCTATTCAAAGCTCTATCAGTGAGCTAACTTACAGCTTCGCCTGAAGCACTCAGTTAACTCCGCAGAGAGTTAGCTTCGCTCGAAGCCACACACAACCGCGTAGAAGGATGTTCGGTAGCTTCGCCACAGATGTTATCTAGCTCCGCTGGAGAGCTTTCTTCTAACTTCGCCAGATGCTCCTTCCAACTCCGCTGCGAGCTCGACGTAGCAGCTCAGCTGCGGGTCTTTCATAGTCAACCTTTGACCAATTAAATCTCCAGATGAGATCAAATCAATTCAAGATCAAGATCAAATCTAATCAAGATCAAATCTGAGATCAAATTTGGCACTTGTTTGTCATAATCTCTTGACTCTCCTAAAACGAGTAAGAAGATCAGGGGAGATCTTTCAATTATTTGGAAAGAATCAAAATAGATCAGGAGATCGACCTACTTGCTATTCCTAGCTTCGCAGAAGCTGATTCTAGCCTCGTAGCAAGGCTACTTTTCAGATTTAAACAGATTGACTCAATCTGTTTTCAGATTTTCAAGGGACAATTATACCCCTGCTCTCCTTAAAAATAGCCCACCACGGGTACAAAAGAGAGAGACAGCACGCAAGAGGACAAAAAAAACGGACGCGCACAGGCAAAGAGACGCACAGAGAGAGGCGGCTAAATAGAGATCTATTCTCTAACTTTTAAGAATTCAGAGAACTACTTCTCTAATCAGGGTGCTGATACCCTAATACCTTTCTTTCTCTTAAGGAATTTTCGGAACCAGGCGAGAAGGAATTCCCAAGTGAAGGTAGTTTGAGAAGTAACAAGAGGGTTCTACCAACCTTCTGTTCTCCGATTCCCCGAACCAGGCGAGAAGGGAATCCCATCGATCGCATCGTCAAAGGGACAAAGTGGTCGCGCGTTGACCAGACTCCTATCGGCACACTTCTCCAGAATCTCAGAGGAGATCTACTTGTAATCTTTTGTGTTACTTATAATTTAGCTCCTCGACATTTTTTTATAAGTTTTCCCCTTTGCAAAATCAATGAAAAATAAGATGGCGACTCCGCTGGGGATTGAATTCTCCACTGTTGAGAATTAAGTGTCACAATGCGACGAACAGACCTTCGGGTCTATCTCTGAATTCAAGGAAGCCGGTGTGGCCAGAGCCCCTCTGGTTAAATCTTCGAAGCAAGTCTCTACGGAGACAGATAAGGCTCCCTGCGAGCCTACCACGGTCCTCTGGCGCAACAAGGGAGCAGGCCCACAATACAAGGGTCAGAATCTTCAGCCTGTTACCTTCGAGAACCTAGTCGTTCACTTCGACCAAGAAAAATTCAAAGAAGTCCTCTCTGGGGGTGGTCTAATGCTCCATGCACGGAAGCATAGAAAGGTCTCCATGGCCATGGTTTCAGAGCAGAAACCGGAAGCAGAATCCTGCCAACACTACCCAGCCTCGCATGTGGCTAATCTGGTTCCCTGCGAATCTAAGTCTCTTCTTTCAAAGCAGATGTGGAGGCCAAAGTAGAAGGCTCTGTATGAAGCCTCAGACGTAACTACACCACAAATGCGTCTCTCTTGCGAATAAAAAGGCAAGATGCCTGCCTGCTCTAACGAGACTGCTAGTCGCGAAGCCACAACGACGATCATGCCTTCGCCTAATTCAAGAGCAGCAACTCCTCGCGCCAGCCTCGTTCTCATGAGCAGGGCTATGGATCTCAGGGTACGCATGATGTTTGTAGCCGCGAAGCTCGAGCCAAAGTACCACAGTGTGCTAAACTCGCTCTTTACAGCGAAGCTAAGGGATTGCCCCTAAGTGTTGATAGCGGTGCTTATGCAGCTTCAGCGCCTAAAGGCGTTTCCAAAGCTTTTAGCCGCGAATTTAGAGCCAAAGCACTATCAAGGCTAATCATCTTCACAACAACATAGCGAAGAAAGCACCACAGCGTGCTTCGCTCCCCAATCCATCAAGCGCTAAGCTCGCGCTTTGTAGTGGATCTAAGGGATTGTCCCCAAGTGTTGACAGCGGTGCTTACGCAGCTTCAATACCCAATGACATTCCCAAGGTTCTTAACTGCAAAGCTAGAGCTGAAGCACTATTTAGTGCTAATCCCCTCTGTGGTGATAAAAGGAGCAGGACATCGTCCTATGCGCAATCCAACAGAGCCTCTGCGTTGGTTCGTTTAGGCCCAACTGGGTCAGACTTGTGGGAATTCTTGACAAACAAACGGAAGTCAGAATCTTTTCAAACTTCTCCCTCCTATTGCCAACAAGTGGGATGTCAGCTGGTGACGGTCCACTTAGTCCATTACCGGCTAAGACCAATCCTCGCCACTCCCCTAGGCCGACGATCAGTTTTTGATCGACTGTCGGTGCAAGCTCCGGTGAAACATCGCAAAAGGAGCGTATCACGAGATCTGCCCTCTGCATCCGTTAACATGATCGGAAGAGGACGAGAGCTGCGTAGGGGCAGGTGAGCATCCCACGACACTCCCTATAGTTTCCCAGATCCAGATTATAGCCCAGGCCTGGCGAAGTCTTGGTACATGAAAAAGGTGTCTTTCGGAACACCAGATCTTGGGTTACAATACCCTATAGTTATGAGCAACCATCTTCCTCAATTGCAGTAACCTCACCAGAACCAATGAAAAGGTTAGACCAATGGTCTGATGAAGAGGACGAGACAGTAGGTATGCCTCTTCGGCGACAGTCAGCTCAGTGCCAACAGACAGAGTATCAGTGAATATGGCTGATAACGATAATGATGACCTTCGTCGACGCTTGGAAGCTCAGAAGCAAATTTCCAAGACCCAGCAAGAAGCTTTGGATAATATTCAACAGATGCTCGCTTAACTCCTCAATAATCGGAATAATAATGATACCGAGAGTAACCATGATGAGGAAGAACATCTTAGCAATGAACAGCCAAAGATGGAGAAGTCGAAGGAGGGTTCTTCTTTGGACGCTGAAGTCCTTAACGGCATCCAAGCTCAAATCGCATCCCTGACTCAGAGGGATGAATTAAAGAAAGTAGGGGCAGTCCGTCCTTACCCGCTGGAATGAGATTCAGTACTGTACCCACCAAAGTTCAAACCACCGACGTTACATACGTACGATGGTAAAAGCTCGCCAAACCAGTACATCTACTATTTCAGTCTGAGACCGGTAATGTTATAGACAATGATGCTATCATGGCTAGGCTGTTCATTGGCACCTTAAAGGGGGTAGCATTTGACTGGTTCTGAAGTCTCCCTCTGGGCTCCGTCAATTCCTGGATCGACCTAGAAACCCGATTCCTTTCTCGTTTCTATGAGGACGATACCGAAGTAACCATGGACAAACTCCTCTCTACCGTACAGAAGAAGGGCGAATCTGTCCGTGACTACATTGAGCAGTTCAGAAACTTGTCTTTAGTGTGCCCACCAGGAATGCCATTACCCATGCTCTTACAGAGGTGCAGGCACAACTTCTTAAACCAAGTAGAGGTTCGCATGGGGGCTGTCAAAGCCCATACCTGGAAAGAACTGGTAGAGCAAGCTGAGATAGTTGAAAAGTCGGCTAAAAATTTCGAACCATCTACCCCTAAAGGTAAATAGGGTATGAATAATAAAGGATGTGGCGATATGGCACAATCTTCTCAAACCAAAGGGAAAGAGACTATGTCAGTAGAATTGTCAGGGGATGTTCAGTCGAAGGCCAAGAAGAGCGGCTTTAATAATCAGGAGTCTAAGTTCCCTTTGAAACAATACTCCTTTAAAGACGATCAGGTGGTCACAATATTCCATTTACTCCACAAAGGGAATAAATTGAAGCTGCTGGATGCTCGACGTCCCAATGAAATAGGACGAACGAACGATCCCAAATACTGTCTCTTCCACAGGATGATTCACCATCCTACCGACAAGTGCTTTGTTCTCAAGGACAGAATTCAAGCTTTGATCGACGCCGGAGTCCTGACACTGAAGTCAGAACAAAAGGAAGTCACTGCAAACATGGTGACCCTCGAGTTCGGCAAAACCCGAAAGGTCACAATTCCTGACGGGACTTATCCAATCCCTGCACCACGGCTAGAAGTCAAACATCCTGCAATTAAAACTCAAGATAATAGGGGTCTTGTTCCCTTGACACTGGAGACAGGGAAAATTATGTGGATACACCCAGACCTTGTCCAAGACGAACAATGGGATTCAAAGAAGTCCAAGTTGAAGGGCAAGTCTTGCAATGTCATCTCAATCCTGCCAGACGATGACAATCTTACATCAGCTTCTCTCAGTGATTCTAAAGGGGAAAAGCACGCATGCACGGCGTAGGCTAATGTACCTCAGCCAACAGATACTCGATCTGGAAAATCATACTTAAAATAGTATGAGAAAGCTACTGACGAGACACAACAGCAAACGACGTTAGTACAAGTATCAGCACCCGCTTCAGTTCCAACTAAGGGAAAGGAGAGAAGCCAAGGAAGTCTGGTTCAACCATGTCCTGAAGAAGTCTTCAGGCTCAGGGCTAAACACGCCCTTTCGTTTCGACATATTGGCCCAGCTGGCTAATATCCCTGCTTGTATTACTATACACGAGCTCCTTCGTCTCTCAAAAAAGACAAGAGAAGCACTCAGAGATGCGCTGGCTGATTCAGAATCATTCCTGACGTATATGCCAGAAATCCCTAAAGATGACGCTCAGTCTTCTTGCCCTGAATGCCATCATGTACAATCAAAAGTACCTGCTATTACCTTCACAGCGGAAGATATGCTTCTCAAGGATAACAAGCATGATCGACCTCTGTACTACACCGGATACATCGGTTCAACATGCATTGAAAGGGTACAGGTTGATTCGGGGTCTGCACTCAGCATCATCCCCAAAAGGCTCCTCTACTTCCTCGGTATACTACTATATAGGTTATCCGCAACCACTACTACAATATACGATTTTAATGCCGGGAGTAGTCATCTACTCGGGAAAATTCGACTCCGTTGCCGAATCGGGAGCCTGAAGTCAGAAGTGACGTGCTATGTCATTGACGCTGACACATCATACAACTTGCTACTAGGACGACCGTGGATCCACGCCAACTGGATCGTTCCCTCCACTCTGCACCAGTGCTTCAAATATGTTGAAGATGATGCAACAGTATGAACTGTCTTCGCTGAGAAGCAACCATTCAAAGGGGTGAAAAATTACTTTACTGACGCTCTCCTATATCAAGGGACCAGTGAAACATCAAAAGAATCATTGCCGGACGATAATGATAGTGGCAATGAGGCAGATTCAGAATCTGAAGCAGACATGCCAGCCATTTTAATTGGTGAACCAATTATAGCATGTCTTAATAATCCCCAATGTAACACTCCTTCTGAAGATGAGGGCGAATGGGTAATTAATAATAATATTTCCTTTGATTATCCTGTGAGTATTGGGTTGTTTGAATCCACTGCGGATAGCTCTCTGCACATGCCTTTACAGAGACCAAGTGCATCCGGCACACCCATGGAATCTGTAGAAGGGGCCGTTTTAGTGATCCCTCCATCCAAAGAAGGTCAGTTACCAATAATATTCGGAAAGCCCAACCACGGGGGTCCACAGCCACAGATTCAAGTTCAAACTCAGATACCCCACAATTTTTCCACTATACGCGACCAGCGCACCATATGATGAAGAAAATGGGGTACAACCTAAAGCATGGAGAGGGCCTAAATTTCGGAAAAGGAAGGCGTAGTTTGCTGCATAACTTTGTGCCAAAAGGGAAACCTGCAAATTACTATGATAATACACGCAGGGGGTTGGGATACGTTACACCCACACCACCAGCAACGGTTCAATTCAGGGATGGCAAATCGATTCCATCACATTCTTCCTCTTCCTCCGAGTGGGACTCAGATGTCAGTGTGGGAATGATGTTCGAGAATCTCACCGTTAATATAACTTCAAGCAGTCAATTGGAGCCAGCAGAAGCTACTGATGAGGAACCATGGGTTCAATAATTGGATCTCCAATGGGAAAAGCGATTCGAACTGCGCGAACCACCTACTGAAGACAAGGTGATGCAGGTCAACTTGTGTAGTCAAGATCACCCTAAACCCATCTTTATAAGTGAGAGCTTATCACTTATGAAAAAAGAAGAATTAATAATACTCGTAAAGGAGTATATAGACGTCTTCGCATGGAACTACGAAGACATGCTTGGACTTGATCCACAAGTAGCCATGCATCGTCTAAATATCAAACCTGACGCCAAGCCAGTCAAGCAGCAACAACGTCGGTTTGCCCGAACATTATGGAGGCTATTGAAGCCGAAGTTCATAAGCTCATTGCATGTGGCTTCATAAGGGAGGAATAACATCCAGATTGGGTTGCTAATATCGTTCCCGTCCTCAAGAAAAATGAGAAAATACGGATCTGCATCGACTACCGTGATCTCAATACGGCTTGTCCTAAAGACGAATTTCCATTGTCCATCACCGATGTCATGATTGACAATACCTGTGGATTCGAAAGAATGTCTTTTATGGACGGCTTTTCAGGGTGCAATTAGATTAAGATGTATCCCGACGATGAGAAGCATACTTCGGTCCGAACACAATTGGGGGTATACTGCTACACTATGATGCCCTTCGGACTGAAGAACGCCGGAGCAACCATCAGCGGGCAATGAACACAATTTTTCGCGATCATCTCCGAAAAACGGAAGAATGCTATGTCGACGACATTGCTGTCAAAAGCCGCAATAAGAATGACCATCTTCGTGACTTGAGAACCATGTTCGACATAATGCAGGCTCATCAGCTGAAGATAAATTCGACAAAATCCTTCTTGGGTATTTCGAGTGGCAAGTTCCTTGAGTTTATTGTTACATCAAAAAGAATTCATCTTGACCCGGATAAAGTCAAAGCCATTCAGGACATGCATCCACCGAGGATCTCAAAGAGCTTAGAGGCTTGCAAGGTAGACCGGCTTACATTAGAAGATTCTTCGCAAATCTCTCAGGCCGCTGTCAACTGTTCTCCCGACTCATGAAAAAGGGCGCTTCCTTCATATAGGATCAAGCTTGTTAGGAAGCTTATGAGGATATCAAGAGATATCTCACAAAACCTCCAGTCTTAGTAGCTCCACATCAGGGAAACCATTCTTACTTTATGTGAAGGTTATGGACCATTCTCTTGGTGCCCTGCTTGCTCAGAATGACGGCAATGGTCACGGACAGACTATTTATTATCTGAGCAGGACTCTGATAGAGGCGGAATCTCGCTATAATTCTATTGAGAATGAGTGCTTAGCTCTTGTCTTTGCCGTTCAGAAGGCGCAACATTATTTGGTCGGCCAAACCATACATGTCATTTCCAGAGTGAATCCTTTGCGTCTTCTCATGATGAAGCCAGGATCATTGAATTCAAGATTAGCTAAATGGGCGCTTCTTTTGTCTCAATACGACATGATCTTTATCCCTCAAAGGTGGTTAAAGGTCAGGCCCTCGCAGAGTTCTTGGCTGCTCATCCAGTTCCGGAATACTCAAAACTTCATGAAGACATTCCAGATGAAGTCTTTGAATCTATTATAACTTTAGAAGACGAAGTATGGCAGATGTTCTTCGATGGAGCATCACGAATAGGTCCTAAAAGCAGGATCATTGCCGGCATGGGGGTTGTGTTTATCTCTCCACAAAATCATGTCCTTCCTAGAGCATTTTCTCTGACGGAATCATGCTCCAACAATGTAGCGGAATATAATGCTTTACTCATTGGTCTTCAGCTCGCCCACAGAATGGGGGTACACTACCTTGAAGCTTACGGCGATTCAAAATTGATTATCAATCAGGTTAAAGGCGAATATGAGGTCCATCACGAGGATTTGGTGCCTTATTATCACACAGTCATCGAATTGGCTAGTCTGTTTGATAGTTTTTACATCAGGCACGTATCTCGATCTCAAAATACTAAGGCACATGCTCTTGCTGCATTAGCAATAACATTAGCCCTGCCAGTCGACACCGAGTATCACCTCGCAGTGGCGACTTGACGCCTTATCTGCTCTAAACATATGTTAAGAACCAGAGAGGTTCATAATATCTCGACAGATCTTAAGCCGAGAGATTGACGATTTCCTTTCATTGGCTATGCTCTACACGATCTGCTGCCAGACAATCCTAAAGAAGCGGCATCTATCAGACGAAGGTCCCTCCATTTTTACTATGATCCAACTCTGAAGACACTTTACCGTCGTTCATACGACGGTATCCTTCTCCGTTGCCTTTCTAATTCAGAGGCACAGAAAGTGCTTAAAGAAGCACACGATGGCATATGCGGAGCTCATCAGCCAGGTCCAAAACTTAAAGACAGATTGCATAGGCTTGGATATTATTGGCCAACCATGACAGTCGATGCCATCCAATATGCACGAAGGTGCAAAGTATGCCAAATTCATGCGGACTTCATACACCAGCCTCTAGAGTTGCTCCACCCAACTGTTGCTTCATGACCATTTGAAGCATGGGGAATCGATGTCGTAGGGCCAATCAACCCCTCTTTGATAAAAGGACACCGGTTTATCCTGGCAATAACCGATTACTTTTCAAAGTGGGCAGACGACATACCACTGGTTGAAGTCAAAACTTCCAACGTGGTTAATTTCATCAAACACCACGTCATTCATCAGTTTGGTGTCCCTAGGCGGATCATCCATGATAACGGTCCCCAATTCATAAGCCAGGTATTCTATCGATTCTGCGATAAATACCGAATTCAGAATGTAGCTTCAACTGCCTATAATCCTGCCGCTAATGGCTTGGCGGAAGCATTCAATAAGACAATCATTAAGTTACTCAAAAAGTTCGTCTCCTCGAATAAGCGAGATTGGGACGAAAAGCTTGGTGAATGTCTTTGGGCCTACCGAACCACGGTTCGGACCCCGACAGGCAATACGCCATTTTTTCTGGTATACGGGTGTGAAGCAGTCATACCGTTAGAAATTCAGATGTCGTCATTGCGAGTCGCTTTAATGACTAAGATCACATCAGAAGACAATGATCGGTTGCGTCTTCAAGAGCTCGAAGCCTTAGATAAGAAGCGGTTACAAGCTCAGCAGCACATCGAGTTGTATCAAGCTCGAATCTCAAAAGCCTTCAACAAGAAGGTCAAACAAATAGTCTTCCAAAGGAGATTTGGTTTTAGCCGTCAGACGACCAATGATCATGACTCACAAAACTAAAGGCAAATTTCAGCCCAAATGGGAGGGACCGTTTGTAATAGAAACAGTCTATTCAAACGGAGCATATCGCCTTATGACTTCGGATGGTGATTTACTCATGATACCGATCAATGGCAAGTTCTTAAAGAAGTATTATCCTTGATTAAGGATCCTTCTCATGATCAAGTTAACATTACACCTCTGATCAAAACCTTCAAGTCCAAGGTATACACAAGGAGTGCCCCTCTCTTCCTCCAAATAAGGTCATGCAACCATAAACCAGTAGGAAGCTGATCATACACTAGTTGTCTCAAAGAAGAATTAAGGTTACACATGCATTAACCAAATGATCCAACACCTTTAACGGTTAAGGATATAGGAAAATGTTGGCCTTTAACATAAGTCCTCAACAACTCATCATGCTGAGGGGAATAGCATGACTAGCCCGACTCAAATAGTAGTTGGTAAAGGCATATCAAACCCGTTGACAGCTGAGGATTTGCTGAAAATTCTAAGGGACCTGTTCCCATTTGATCCCCTCTCCAAAATCACTTACCAATTCTCATCCATGAAATGGTAAGACCACATATAAAGATCTTTCCATTCATTTTGCTATTAAGTTAACATTAAATCTATGACAGTGATTTCCTCGTTTTTCCCAGTGAGAACGAGACCTTTTCATGCTACGTTTAACAGTATACCTCTGGCATCCATTTCGCTGTTAAGTTAACATTAAACCTGTCCTCAATAACTCATCATGCTGAGGGGAATAGCATGACTAGCCCGACTCAAATGGTAGTTGGTAAAGGCATATCAAACCCGTTGACAGCTGAAGATTTGCTGAAAATCCTAAGGGACCTGTTCCCATTTGATCCCCTCTCCAAAATCACTTACCAATTCTCATCCATGGAATGGTAAGACCACATATAAAGATCTTTTCATCCATTTCACTGTTAAGTTAACATTAAATCTATGACAGTGATTTTCTCATTTTTCCCAGTGAGAACGAGACCTTTTCATGCTACATTTAACAGTATACCTCTGGCATCCATTTCGCTATTAAGTTAACATTAAACCTATGACAATGATCTCCTTGCTTTTTGCAATGAAAACGAGACCTTTTCATGCTATGTTTAACAGTACACCTCTGGCATCCATTTCGCTGTTAAGTTAACATTAAACCTATGACAGTGATTTCCTCATTTTTTCCAGTGAGAACGAGACCTTTTCATGCTACGTTTAACAGTATAACTCCGGCATCCATTTCGCTGTTAAGTTAACATTAACCTATGACAGTGATCTCCTCGCTTTTCGCAATGAAAACGAGACCTTTTCATGCTATGTTTAACAGTACACCTCTGGTATCCATTTCGCTGTTAAGTTAACATTAAACTTATGACAATGATCGCTTCGTTTTCCCAGTGAGAATGAGACCTTTTCATGCTATGTTTAACACTACAACTCTAGCATCCATTTCGCTGTTAAGTTAACATTAAACCTATGACAGTGATCTCCTCATTTTTCTCCAACAAATTGCTTTCCGAATTCCTACGAAGTTCTTTTTGTCACGTTAATATTACACCTCTGACATATGATCTTCTATGAAATTCATTTCCTAACTCCCTAGCAAGTCCCTGAGTCCCACTCAGTCTTCGGTGGACTTTTCGGGTTATCACGTTAACAATATACCTCTGACAATTCCTTTCAAATCCCATATAAAATTTTGAGCTTGGTGGCTTCTCAATCGGTTACGTCATTGTGACCTCTGAACAGGCAGATAGCCAAGTCTCATTTTTCAGTCCGATAAGGACTATTTCTTTGTCATCATACGATAAAATTTTGAGCTTGGTGGCTTCTCAATCGGTTACGTCATTGCGACCTCTGAACTGGCAAATAGCCAAGTCTCATTCTTCAGTCCGGCAAGGACTATTTCTTTGTCATCATACGATAAAATTTGAGCTTGGTGGCTTCTCAATCGGTTATGCCATTGCGACCTCTGAAGTGGCATATAGCCAAGTCTCATCCTTCAATCCGGCAAGGGCTATTTTTTTGTCATCATACGACAAAATTTTAAGCTTGGTGGCTTATCAATCGGTTATGTCATTGAGACCTCTGAACCGGCAGATAGCCAAGTCTCATCTTTCAGTCCCGCAAGGACTATTCTTTTGTCATTATACGACAAAATTTTGAGCTTGGTGGCTTCTCAATCGGTTACGTCATTGCGACCTCTAAACCGGCAGATAGCCAAGTCTCATCCTTCAGTCCGGCAAGGACTATTTCTTTGTCATCATATGATAATTTTGAGCTTGGTGGCTTCTCAATCGGTTAAGACATTGCGATCTCTGAACCGGCAGATAGCCAAGTCTCATCTTTCAGTCCGACAAGGACTATTTTCTTGTCATCATACGACAAAATTTTAAGCCTGGTGGCTTCTCAATCGGTTACGTCATTGCGACCTCTGAACCGGCAGATGCCAAGTCTCATCTTTCAGTCCGGCAAGGACTATTTCTTTGTCATCATATGACAATTTTGAGCTTGATGGCTTCTCAATCGGTTACGTCATTGCGACCACTGAACCGGCAGATGGCCAGGACTCATCTTTTTTTAGTCCAGTAAGGACTATTTTCTCAAATGGCTGCGATATAACTTGAAAGCGAGAATTCAGAAAATAAAACAAGTTGGAAATGCAATAAGGGAGTCAAAATAAAATCACTTTTTATTGATTCCAAAAGAGGGATACATGAATGCACAGATTACAAGCTATGACGGTGCTTCATAAGACTTAATCCGTTCTTCAAGACTGGCCAGCCTCGTCTTCCTCTCTTCAGCAGCCCTAATAAGTGCCTGCGACCTCAACTCGGCCTCATTAAAGCTCGTCGTCTGGGCCAAGCGAGCTTCAATTTCAACCAAGGTTGCCCTCTGTGCTAGCTCCTGCCGCAAGACTTCGTCATTCTGGGCATTAAGCTGCTCAAGCCGGGCAGTCTCTTCAAGACGCACTGGTTCAGCTTTGAACAAAAGAAGATTAGCCTTCCTGATCATTTCCTTGGCCTTTTTATTTTACCCTCAGCGTCAAGAAGAGCACTGCTAGAAGCGTCTATGGCATCCCTGAGCTCTACTTTCCTTGTCTCCAAGGATTTCAATTCAGAAGAAATTGCCTTAGCAGCTTCTTGAGCGGCGAGATGAGCTTCATGCATCTGAGCAACAAGATGCGCAAGCTGCTCGTTAACTGAAGACTCCAGATCTGAATGGCTAAGACGGCACCATTCATCCACATCCCTATCAAGTCTGTCCACCAGAATCTCCAATGCGGCAGCCTGATCATCACCTCTAAATTCCCGGATACTGTCAATGCTTCGGGAGAGGACCACCCTTAAAGCAGAGAACGAGGTAGTCGAGCCCTTCAAGACCAAAGCAATGGATCGCTTCAAGCTCTTATAAAAGCTGTCGACTAACTCAGCCACGAATTCGTTCTCGGCCTCAATTACTCCCGGCAAACGAGCAGCCCTTGAAGACAGAGTTTTCACTGGCTTCACCGGTGTAACTATGAAGGAAATAATAGAAGCACTGGCTGCAGCAACATGAGGGGTCATCGGTGATCTCGGAGGAGTCCTCATTGAAACCAGTACAGTAGCCACAACCGAGGTAGGACTAGTGACTATTTCTGGGAGAGCTGGCTCAACCACCAATGTTGGAGAAGTAGGACTGATAATCACCTTCAGCTCCGCGCCTGGCAAGATAGGCGGCACTGGCGAAACCAATGGCATCTCACTCACCGATATAGTTGGAAGTGAGGTTGGTTCCATGATTACCGTCCCCTCAATTTCAGTTCCTCTGGCTGGTTCAGGCTGATAAGAGGGCAGGTCATGATACAAAGCATCCAACTCAGCAGCATCCGCCGCGGTCAAAGTACTTACTTCACCCCTGGTTCCCTCAGGAAGACGGATTGGCTCTCTTGAAGTCGATGCACCCAGAGGCGGAACACCTACAGCAAGACTTTGTTTAGGCAAGGCATAATAAATAGCAGGAGTCAAAAGGTCAAAACAGTATCAAAAGATGATGTCGCTTCAATCGTTTTGACGGATGCATCAGTCCCTGCAGGCTCCACTGGGAAATCTTTGGCAGAATCAACATGAATGGCCGGCCCACCTTCACTTGCCGAACCCTCTGTGGTCCACCCAAAAGAGCTAGAGGCTACAGGACTTCCTTTGAAGTCCCAGCACCCGAAGGACCTACATCGGCCGCGTCACCTCCAGACTCCTTCGAGACGGCGAAATAGTCGGCTTCATCACCTTCTCTATAAGTGAACAGAGGATCATAATGCTCCCCTTGTTCTCTGGCAGCCTCAGCTCTCGGGCTTCTCACCGCCTCAGTTCCTAAAGCATAAAGTAAACAATGAGCTATATGGAATACATATGAAGTATATTACAAGAACGGAGCTGATCTTACCCGGGTCCGGAGCAGCTTTACCAGTAGTCGGCCTAGGTGCCAATAACTTAATGACTAATGGGGCAGGAGGAGGAGGCGCTGCAGATAATTCGTCCTCTGTAACAACCGTAGGAGCATAGCGACGAGGCTTCTTCACTACCCTCTTCCTACGAGATCCACCTTCCCGCTTTCGTTTGAAGTGGACGTCAGCATCTTCTTCCTCCACTTCTTCCACATCAACAAGTTCCAAGGGGGCCATGCCTATCCCACCAGAAGCAGCTGTTGGAGCTTCAGCACCCGTATCCGCCTCAAAGCGAGGACTTCCTGTATCGAGGCT
The DNA here is from genome assembly GCA_038442645.1 of Agave tequilana. Taxonomy (NCBI): domain Eukaryota; kingdom Viridiplantae; phylum Streptophyta; class Magnoliopsida; order Asparagales; family Asparagaceae; genus Agave; species Agave tequilana. The sequence goes on from JAVJIF010019743.1 coordinate 54,794, forward strand.
TCGCTATCATCAACGGCAATGAATTCCCCAAGGCCTGGAACGCGGACCCTCTTACCCTCGCTCTTCTCAGTGACCTTCCGCTTCAGCCGCTGAGAGATTAACTTCACACCAAAGGAATTAATAGAAAATTCAGTACGTGTGGAGCTCGAAGTTCTATACCACTGGCAGAATCCCAGGGTTGTCAGAAGGTTCGGAGTCCTTAGCGGCACGCATAATCGCACCTCAGTACAGCCAGCAATGAAGAACCGCCAGGCACGAGCTCCATCGATAAGCCTCCCCATAAAGGCCATACTGCTGTTTGGATTGCCTACATACAGTTGGTCATACCCAAACTGACGGGTAAACCGACTAGGAACATAGGGCTCCAAGTAACAGGTGTCCCGCTCCTATACAACAAGTGTGATGGCCGGATGCTAATCGGCCACTCGAAGACTCCCCGACTCAATGACGTCTGCCTTTCTCCCACATCCTTGAATTCTTCACCGTAGTCTACATCGCGAATGTAGGGGAAGCATCGGAAAAGACTATAGACGTCATGACGACACAGCAGCTTACGGACCGCAGCCACATAAGTCTTTGACCATAAACACCCCTCGAATCGACGGAGAAGCGCCATTCGAACACCCTCTGGGCTCCTCTCTAGCTTGGATGATGGAAGGACAGTGAAGGGCGAACCATGCCATTAGATAAGTATATGGTAAACCTATTCTGGGGTTTGGTCCGTCGCGAGGCAAGATAGTCCCCTTTCCCCGCTTCGTTGTTGGTGGTCTACAGAAAGCTTCTGCCAATGCACGAAGGCCTCTTTGAATACAACACATCATGGCTGGAAGAAGTCCAAGAGAACGACCATGGACTAGACGAACGACAGGCAATAAGACAGTCGGATGAATGACATCGCCAGACGAAGACGGCACCACACATCTCTTCAACCAGACCGTTAAGAAACCAGCTAGAAGTGCCTTCCGAGATGTCGGTCGACGAGCCTGGTGGTGAAAACTCCGAAGAATATCGCCTTTCTCATAGGGTCCGTCATCTTCTTTCAGAATCAAATCCCCTTGAGAGTGCTCTTGCATCCGGCGAAAGATGTCTTCATCTGCAACTCCACAATGAGCTGTTTCAGGAGTACCTTCCAAGTCGGGGAACAAATAATTTCCCCAGCTCCTCTGACTGCATGAAGCTCCATTATGGCTCCCATGCATGCTGGAACAAATGTAGAGGTGGCACATCAATTCCCGGTAGGTCTCAAGCAAAGCGGGCTCCTGCTTCTCCAGAAGTGTCAATTCCACCTCGCACGGGAAATATTCTTCATATGGGATAGACCCCAAAGACAGAGCAGAGATTTACCACATCTCGTGCAGAGCGATACCCAATTCGCTAACAGGGGTGAAGAAGGTCCCTGTAGCCGGGCAGTATAACTCAAAGATGGCGTAGAAGTTCGCTACGCTCATCTGAATGCCATTAACAGGTCGCCCTGACGGCCTCATAAAGTCCTAGCCTCTCCAGATCCTCCTCAAAATGAGCAAGGACATATGGAGTCAAGTCCCTCCACCATGCCTTGGGAGGGTGAATCCACCCTGGAGTCCTGAAATCAATGGCTGGATAATTGCCACAAACTTTAAAAAACTGATTTCCAAAGGTCTGAGCCACCGGGGGGTTTTCTCCCACTGGGATGTCTAGAAGTACATTCCCAGGGTGGAGACCCAATATGCAGCGAGGAGGACCCGTCCTTGTGTAACCAGGGGACGAAATTATCAACTTCCCTACGTGAACAGAGTCAGTAGTCCGAGTCACTTGCCACTGCATCTTTCGAGCCCTCGTCACGCATTGAAAAAAGGACAAGGGAAAGTGCCGCTTGCTAGATGGGAGATAGTACTTCTCGCCATCCAATTTGAAAATCCACTACCCCTCTCCGGCTAGCAGCTGGTGATCGTTGTCTGGCGCTGCATCTCTAAATATGAAGCTGGGCTTTCGATAGATTCTTCGGTCAGAATCTTCAAGGGGAGAAGTAGTTAAGATGCTCCTCATGGTGTGCTGATCCCACCGTGAATAAGTGCATCCCGAGAAGGAGAGCTTCGCTCGCTGAATAGTGAAGCCTGCCCTTGAAACTGCAGGCTGATGTGGCCATCTAGCCTCCTGGCTGTGCCAAAGAGACTGTTCAGAGGACCAGGAGTATAGTGCACTGCAAGAGCAAGGAGAAACTATGATTAGTTCATCAGCCAAATAAGGGCTAAAACAAGAATGTAATTTTTGTTAAGGCATAGCTCGCTCTCCGAGCGAAGCTGGCCTAATGATAGCTTCGCCCCGAAGCTTAGCTTCGCAGCTGCAGCGTAACTCCGCGCTCCACACGAAGGCAGGAAGCGGGAAAATATCCAAGTATTAGCTTCGCTCTAGAAGCTTGACCTTGAACAACAGAACGCGACAAAGCCCCAGGGGCTAACTTCGTCAGAAAGGTACTACTGCCTAAAAATTATTTTAAGGGCACTAAGGTCCTTTTCAGTCACACTCCAAAGGCTACCTTCGCACCCTATCATTCAATGGGATGTGAACCACCTAAGGGATAGCTTCGCCTGGAAGCTTGAAGAACGGACCCTTCGGTTCTATGATTCCCAATCAAGAAATCAAGGGAAATTCAGGGAATTGAACTTCCTAAGATCACGAGATCATGATTGATCGCTCTGGGTTCATCAGAAGATTGCCAAAAATCGGCTTTAAAAGAGAGATGAAAATCTCTGATCAAAAAGGAAAAATTCCTACTGGCGATAGGTCGTTCGATGACCGGAGGAGGAGAAGGACCCTCCGTCGTAGAGGTCGCTACCTGTTTTCCTGCTCGTCTCTTGGGAGCCATTGAAGAACTGAAGAAGTTCTTGAATTATCAAACAAAGGAGGAAGAAGAAAAAGAAGAGTCAGAGTACTCTGAAAATTTAAAGAGAAGTGGTGCCTTCTCTTTCAGCCCGATCAGGCTTTTATAGGCTGATGACTGCCTAAAACTCCGCCTCCTCCAAAGGAGTGCAGGCAGTCATTTTAAATTAATTTGAAACGGCGCCTAAAGCGCTTTCCCAAGAAGCGTTATTTCAGCCCCACTAAGGGCTAACTCCGCCGTGAGTCTAGTGCTGGCTTAGCGCGATGCATGAATGACTTCACTGACAAACATGCTTTAGCTCCGCTAAAAGCACATCTCTAGCTTCGCAGAAATTCCGTGCTAGCTTCGCCAGAAACTGGTTCCTGACTTATTTGGAAATCGGTCCCTAACTTCGCCGGAAGTTTAGCTCCGCTGAGAGCTTCTAATTCCTCCTAGAGAAAAGACTTGCCTAAGTTGGTCTGCTTCAGGTCTTCTCGAGCCAAAAAGAAGAGGAAGCAAAGTAGATAAGCAGAAAGTAAACTTTTATTGATTCAAAAGGGAAGGTACATTGATACTACTACATCAAGGTTATCTTTCGTACAACCGAGTCATTGCTCCAAAGGCATACAAGTGGTCCTATCTACTTTCAAGTCAAACCAACTAGACACGAAAGGCCTTCCTCCTGCACAAGGCCGTAATCCTTCGCATAATGACATATTTTGCCATCAAGAAGCTGGATCTTCTTTGATGAAAATTGGCAAAGACCGGTTGCCACCAGAAAGCCGAATCGTCTTTGATGAAAATTGGTAAAGGATCCGAGGCCTTACAGGTGACGTCCGCTTTCCCGAAGTGGATCATCTCAGATAAGCGACTACCAGACCCGCCTCAAAGTGGATCATTTCGGATAAGCGACTGCCAAGCTCTTCTTGGAACACACATCAGCTGCCCCAGTTGTTCCTCCTGCTTAGAATTTAAAGTTTCAACTGGAAAGGCAAGAGGCAACTTTCTGGTCTCTTTCATCAAAACAAAAGACTGGCAAGCGTAGCTCACTGCAATGTAAACTGAAAACAGATTAGCAGTAAAATAAAGAAAAAAAATGCAAGCATGGCACGCTAAGGCAAATTCTTTGGGGCGAAGCAATTTATATCCGATTCAGTTGCAATTTAAGAATGGATTTCAATTAAGCAGAAGGTAGCCTCGCTTGCACAGTGATGATGAGCTAGCTCAGCGTAAGCCAAGTCTTAGCTCCGCCTAAGACAGCTATACTGAAGGAGCGTCAAAAAGAGCTAAGTCCTAACCTCGCCTATACGGCTAAGCCAGATTGATTCAGAGGGACGCAGTCGTGACTCCAACTGTATGGCAAGACTGGCTCAACCTTGAAGAGACTAAGTCCCAATCCTTGCCTATGTGGCGAACTTAGTAGGCAAGCATGCAATGATCCTTTTTCTGATTAAGCAAAAATGATAGCTTCGCCGGGAAGATGGGAAACAAAGCTTAAGCCATTCTCTGCAGATCAGTCAGGTACAAAATGAAGAACAAGGGAAATCAATCCCTGAGGCAGCTAGTAAAGCTAAATTAAGAGAGATAAACTCCCTAAAGTCATTAGTTCATGGTAAAGTCTCTAGATGACCGAGACTCACCAGTTCTTGGCCGGTTAATGACCATAGTGGGCACCCCCACGGTTTCAGAAATCTGAGTATATTTCTCTGATCAATCAGGAGAAGTCATGAACAGACTGCTTCTCTGTAGAGGACTTCAAGTGTCCTATTTATAGGCCTCATAGCCTGATCACACCGCTGCTGCTTCAAGCATAGAAGCGCGAGTGAATTTAAGGCATTTACTGAGCATTGAATAAGGGAATAGTCTCTCTCTAAAATGCACAAGGAAGGAATGATCTCCCTCGTTAATGCAAGAGAAGTTATTTCAACTTCGGGAAAGGAAATAATCCTTCTCGTAACTAGCCGAAAGCAGTTAGTCTCGGGAAAGGAACGGCGTTCCAAGACCAATTTGAAGCGAATCTTCTCCGGGAGACTCGGACGCGAAGCTACCCAGACGCGAAGCTACCCAGAATCGCGAATCTACACGATTCTTCGGCGAATTTATCCTAAAGCAGGATTGAAAGCGAAGCTGAACTCAACCACCATGGCGACGTTCGTACTTCACATACCATCAATCAAAGCAATTCAAAGTATTTTGAAGCCTGAACCATTCTATTGCAGACTTTCGAAAACTTTGAAGGGGGTCTTGTTGATACTTTAAAAAAGACAAGATTCTTTTGGCCTGAACAATGTCTAAACTTGTTGACGTTTACAAAAGACAAGTGACAGACAAGCTGACGACCAGTTCTGTACCCATCTCCGAGGGACAAAGCAGCAACTTGGACTCTACTGATCCAGTGAAGCAGACAGTGAGCCCAGATTGTCTTTGAAGAGACCTAAGCAGGTCTAGGATGCTAGGTTAGCTCAACACTTAGCATCACATGAGCCCAAGGGGATAGCCTCACCTGAGAGGCTAAGTTTATTCAACTTCGCCTTGAAGCTATTCAAAGCTCTATCAGTGAGCTAACTTACAGCTTCGCCTGAAGTACTCAGTTAACTCCGCAGAGAGTTAGCTTCACTCGAAGCCACACACAACCGTGCGGAAGGATGTTCGGTAGCTTCACCAAAGATGTTATCTAGCTCCGCTGGAGAGCTTTCTTCTAACTTCGCCAGATGCTCCTTCCAATTCCGCTGCGAGCTCGACGCAGCAGCTCAGCTGCGGGTCTTTCATGGTCAACCTTTGATCAATTAAATCTCCAGATGAGATCAAATCAATTCAAGATCAAGATCAAATCTGAGATCAAATTTGGCAGTTGCTTGCCATAATCTCTTGACTCTCCTAAAACGAGTAAAAAGATCGGGGAGATCTTTCAATTATTTGGAAAGAATCAAAACAGATCAGGAGCTCGACCTACCTGCTATTCCTAACTTCGCAGAAGCTGATTCTAGCTTCGCAGCAATGCTACTTTTCAGATTTAAACAGATTGACTCAATCTGTTTTCAGATTTTTAAGGGACAATTATACCCCTGCTCTCCTTATAAATAGCCCACCATGGATACAAGAGAGAGACAGCACGCAAGAGGACAAAAAAAACGGACGCGCAGAGGCAAAGAGACGCACAGAGAGAGGCGGCTAAACAGAGATCTATTCTCTAGCTTTCAAGAATTCAGAGAACTACTTCTCTAATTAGGGTGCTGATACCTTAATCCTTCCTTCCTCTCAAGGAATTTTTAGAACCAGGCGAGAAGGAATTCCCAAGTGAAGCCAGTTTGAGAAGTAACAAGAGGGTTCTACCAACCTTCTGTTCTCCGATTCCCTGAACCAGGCGAGAAGGGAATCCCATCGATCGCATCGTCAAAGGGACAAAGTGGTCGCGCGCTGATCAGACTCCTATCGGCACACTTCTCCAGAATCTCAGAGCAGATCTACTTGTAATCTTTTGTATTACTTGTAATTTAGCTCCTCGACACTTTTTTTGTAAGTTTTCCCCTTTGCAAAATCAATGGAAAACAAGACCCAAATCAAGAGCACCAAGTTCTGATACAAATTATAAGTCACCTAGAGGGGGTGAATAGGTGACTAGCTAATATAATGCAAAACTAATGCAAAATTAAAACTAATTATGTAAACTAAATAAACACACTTTGTATACCCGAAGAGTGAAGCCGAATTTTTTATGAAGGGCTTTGGACTTCTCCACAAGATTTCTCTAGACTAAGAGTTGAGGTGCTACTTTAACTCTTTTGGCATGATACAAGTGTGTACACAAGCACAATGACATTATCAAGCATGTAAGGATATGATTAATACAATAGAATGCAAGATATTAAAACAACCCAAGCATGTATATCAATAAGGCACAAGGAAATATCAAGCATGTAATAGATATGAACAATAAGAGCATGCAAGATATAAAACACAAGTGAGAGAGAGAGATGAGCAATCGCAAACACAGGAGAATTGTTTCGAGGTTCGAGCACACTTGCTCTACATTCCCGCCTTCAACACCATGAAGGATTTCCACTATAATCGATCCCGCAAGATCACTCGGTGCCGCAACACCTACAATGAGCTCCCTCAAGAACTCTTGGATCCGCAAGTCCCTCACTTGTTCCAAGAATAACACACACGAACCCACAAGCTCGCTGAGACCGCAACCTCCACAACTCCTCCAAATATAAAGGTGGAACACTTGGTGATTACTTCTCTTGATCACTAACAAATACTCTCACAAACAAGGATCCTATGGAGGATGGATATAGCAATGGATAGCTCAAGCTTGTGTGAGAAATTAAGATAGATGTGAAGGTGAAAAACTTAAAGAAAAGCTTTTGAAAATACAAGAGAATCACTCTTGATAAACTCTCTTTTGATATGACAATGAAGCTCTAAAAACTTGTTGGAAAAACTCTATTGAAGATGAAAAAATAAGCTCTTGAAAAACTTATTTAAAACTCACCAAAAAATCCCATATTTATAGGCCAAGAAAAACTAGCTGCAATGTTTCAAAAACTGCCAGAAATGGCCTATCGGTCGACTGCCCGGTCAACCGACTAACTGTTAAATTTTTGACCATTGGAGTCTGAGGGTCGACCGGGTGGTCAATCGACTACAAACCCAGATTGTGCAATAGGTCAACTTTGAGCACAGTTTTGAGGCCTAAATCATTTGAATTAGTATATACGAAGAATTTGTAGATCATTAAGTCTTCTTTCTATGCAACTTAAAGTAAATAAATATCATTTTAGAGTAGAAAGTTATCAATAAAATACTGAAAGGTATCAAATCAGAAACTATAAATTGTTATCAGAATAAGAACAGGCTTTAACGCAATATTTGACATCTTTAACATTTGAATCAAAAAAGTAACTATTGAATAAGAAATATAGCCCTGAAAGTTATCTTTGAAATGCAACTTAAATCATATTGATGAATATAAAAATAAAAAGCTATGGCCAGAAAACTATAAGAGTGTCGAGTGATTAGCAGAACAGTCGGCCGCCCGGTCGGCCGAGAAAACCTGAGAGCTCTACAAACTCAGTCGGTCGACCAGACGGTCGGCCGATCTCTATTGTGGTCAACCGGTCGGTCAACCGAGCTCAAGTCACATTGTCTTCCGGTCGACCAATCGGTCGACCGGCTCAGCCTTCGGTCGACCGCAAGCAGCCAAAAAAATAGTTTTAATAACTTTTAAAATACATCTTAAATTTCATAAAATCTCCATAAAATTCATAAAAATAAGTTCATTAAAATACTTTGACGTACAAATATGTGCGATCAAAAATCAACACATATTACAAACATGTGAACTATTTTTGAGGCACAGAATTTAAAACTTAAAATAAACTGTATGTTTTGAAAACCAAACTTTTGTGTGTGTATAAGCTTGAGCAATCCATATTTTATATTTTATCTAAAACACAAAATTTTAACACTTAAAAATATAGACTCAAGTCTTGAAAATCTTCTTTAGAAAATCTTCTTCTTTATCTTGATTTGGTCCAAACCTTAATCCAAAGAGCTAAACTCTTTTGAGTACTTGATGCGATCTTGATGTGCGAGCTCTTGAATCAACACTTGCTACCTTCAAATTTTAGTTTCAAATCTTTTGTTGAAGCTAAACACCGACTAAGATCTTGATTAAATATCTGAAACTAAACAGATATATGATCATTAGTACTATAACTACATGAGTTAATCATCACTAAAACTTGAGTGAAGGGCCTTTAGGTCAACACCTTCATGACGTATTCGAGTCAAAATCCTAACAATCTTCCCCTTGACTTGAATAGGTTCAAGTTCGAGAATAGCCATTATGTTTCATATGTCCACATCAATGCATAATTGAATAACTCATGACTTCATCTCTATCTCACTCTCTCTTCTCCATAACCCCCTCATGGGTCACAACTTAATTAGATCGAACATGTTCAGGCCCGATCTGAACTTGATCACCTAATGTTCTTCTTGATCCACGCATGATTTATGAGAACTTACTCCAATATAGGAGTAATAATCTGGACTCCCTTTGTTGTACGTCAACGATGTCTAGTCCCAATCTGCTTTCGAGTTAAAACTAAACATTCGAGCTCAAAACCATTGTAGTCTCCAATTGTTTCACAACCTCTGATCTTTAAGCCGAGGATCACTACAATCTACCAACTGTAACCTCTGAATTTGTAACATGTAAATATTTTCGACACGCTCGACTTGAAACTTCACATGGGCATTTTTGAAAACTTTCATAAGATCACCTTCAGAAATAAAATTGAATCCTTCTTCAGCAGCTCTCCAAAAGATATGAGATTGTAATTTGATTCGAGAACATGACAAATGCCTTGAAGAGTAGTGATGCATCCATCATGAGAATAAAACTTGATTGTTCTTTAGCCAATCACCTTACTTGTAGCAGAATTTTCCATGAAGATCACCTTCCTTGAACCGAAGTGTATGAGGAGAACATCTTCCTATCAGAACTGATATGTTCTGAACATCTAGAGTAAATAATCCATCTATGTTTCTTACTGATCGAACTATTTATAACAAATAGAACGTCACACTTATCTTCATCCCCTTCAGCCAGTTCAGTGATATTAGCTTCTTGTTGTTTCTTTTACGAGTCCAACAATCAGCTCTAATATGCCCCTTCTTGTGACAACAGTTGCACACTAAATTCTTGTGTTTTGGATTATCGGTGGAACTTCTATTATTACTCTTCTCTTTTGTAAAGAAAACTTACACAGAATCATCACGATGAGACTCTCCCGTCAACTGCTTGTTAATTTTATTCTTGTTGAGTATATGCTCTTTGACTTTATTGACTTTGATAGTTGATTTGCCTCCATAGATGATAGCGTCCCTAAAGCTCTTGTATGAAGAAGAAAAAGAACATAGTAATAGAAGTACTTGATCCCCATCTATCTTAAGCTCTATCTTATCTAACTAATTGATAATATAGATAAATACTGCGATGTGAGACTTTATATGTGTACCTTCATGCATGCGAAGAAGAAAGAGACGCTGCTTCAGAATTAACTGATTCCCAATGACTTCTTCAGATAATGATTCTAAAGTCGCTTGCACAACGAGGATACTATTTTCTCTGAAGAAAACTTATCCAACACTTCATCTGCCAAGCAAAGCTGAATAGCTGTCAAGACTTTCTTATCCAACTCCTGCTAAGTTTCTTCTTTCATATTTTCAGACTTTTTCTCCTTTTCAAGTAGTGCTTTCTTCAACCTACTCTGAGTCAGGGTGACGTTCATCTTAATCTATCATCTACTAAAATTGATGACACATCAAACTTTTAAATATCAAACTTGATTGCAGACTTCTTCACGTTGACTTTTCTCTGATACCAATTGTTGCAATGAACTGATATGTTATGATACCAATTTTTGGGATCAGCGAAGCAGAAAAATAAAAGTTGGATCATTGTGCAATGTAAAGAAGAAGAGATAAGATATTTTGAAGAAGAGAAAGCCAACACACAATTTAACGTGATTGCACCGATCAAACAGATTGTGTGTACGTCTACGAGAAAAGGGAGGAGAAATTTTATTAAAACTTTGGAGGAGAACAATGAGAAACACTCACACCTCTCGCTAAGAAGATTACAAGCCCTTTGATGGCCACCTAAAATAGCGAACCCTTATGGCTAAAATTTCTTACATGAATCTATCTCTTTTGTTAATTATTTAATAAATTGAAGGCCAGCCCCAAGGGGTTATTTAAAGATCATAGAATTGTTGGTGTTTAGGATCAAACTGACAACTAATCAATATCACTGAAATATCACCAATCTAATTGGCCAGGTCGGTTAATATCAGGTGGGAGGTTTTACATTCAATAGAACGCTCCTTAATTAAAGAACCACCTTTCAATTACCTTCCTTGGTTAAACACCAATTAGACTAATATAAGTCAGTCTCAATATACTGAATATCAGTATAACCCCTGTATAAAGAAAATTAATTCTCTTATACAGTACTTGGAGTGAGGTACGCATAAAGCGAATCTCCTTAAGACAATTACGTCCCCCGCACCAGTACTAACGGGTTACTGGACGCTGGTCTCCCAAGATACAACACTCCTTCACGGTATTTAGATAGCACTACCAAATCACCGTACGGTCGAACCGTAGTTAACCAGTACCTTCGTAGGATTATTGAAGCAGCGGGACTAAGACAAATTTTCAGGAGAATATTTGTCTTTACTTTGGAGGAGCACCCACTGTAGAGGAAGGTAGAAGAATATTCTTCTTCGGAAGTCCCAGATTCAGAAAATAATTCTACTAAAGAATCTGTTGAATTTTCTGAGCCCTCTTTCAGAACGAATTTTGTAGAATCTCTTGGAAGTCGCTTCGAAAACTGAGTTGCAGATTTCCCACTTCCCGTTGGAAGTCACTTCAAGCTTGCATTGCAGAAAGCCCACTTCAGAATGCAGAGGAAGAACTTATTTCTCCTTTGTACTTCTATTGTTTTGGTGTGTTTTGTTTGAGAGAAGCAGAGCGCTATTTATAGCGCTCCGGGAGGGGTATTTTGGTCTGAATCCAACCGAACAGTTGCAACGGCTCGGTCTGAACCGTTGCAACAATTCGTTTCAACCGCAGCAACCGCCTAACTGTCCGTAGCGGTTGGCTGACAGCCAGTCCGCGGGGCGGTTCGGATCCTGATAGCAGAGCGGGTATGCTCCGCGTAACCCATACCCGTGAGATCTGGTTTAAAAAGAACCGGACCGGGTAGGGAACCCGAAACCGAATACGGTCCCGAGCCCGAGCCCGGACCGGCGCCAGCTGGCCATTTGCCGCCAGCGGCGGCGCGCGCGCATGTGCGGACATGGTTTCCTCCCAATCGCGCGCGAAAACTCCAAGTACCTAAAGGGCACACCCTTTGTTCTCATTTTTCTCTATTTAAACACTTCAAACTTTCATCCCATGGCCAATGTGGAACTAAATGCTTTTAGTTACCTTTAGTCCCATTTTAGTTTTGAATTAGGCAAACTTTAGACTTGAATATCTCATTCATTTGAAGTCGGAATTTGAACATGTGAATATACCACGTTCATCCCCAATGGAAGGAGGACACACTCCAACCATCATCCAATTGATTCGATCAACAGATCTCGCCGTAATTCAATTCAAAGATTCCCATATATTCTTCATATTCCCAACAATCCCCCAGAATGAATGGAGATTCAAGGAATTGACACACAAAGAGACTGACTCTATTGTGAAAGATATCTTAGAAAAGAAACTGCATCAGGATAGGTGAACTAGGTCTTGAACCTTCTATAGCGAAAGTTTTATCAGAATTACTTGCTAATCAGTGAAGTAGGTCATGAACTGTTAGCCGTTAGTGTAAGCCAAGTCAACAAGCTTCACATAGTAACTTTTCAAATCAACTTTGGTTCTCGGTTGTGTCCATTTGGACCTGGACATTCTTGGTTTCAGAGAGTATCTTTAGGGAATAACAGCCTCCATAGAAATTTTCAAAGAGCTGACCCAATTCTATACTCACATAGGTGATCGTCCTATTAAGAGTAGTCTACTCTACTCCACTGTTTAGTAACAAGATATAGACATCATTAAAAGCGTTAAGCTTATCCTTAATCCACTTGTAGAAAGCACTTATGTGCCTCTTAGGAATGGATTGGAGTCAAGCTCCCAAGTGCTTACTTGCTGAGTCAATCATAACTAGTTTTTCCTCTTGAATTTAGTCCGTGGGATCTCCAGTCGCTAAGTGAGGTTTCCATTAAGCTGACTCGGTAAGGTTAGACTTTTAGATCCATTCCCCTCGATGCGCAGTTTATACACTCTCCACTTAGACTTTAGTAAGTGGATCCGCTAAATTATCTTTTGACGAGACAAAGTCAATAGATATAATTCCATTTGAGAGCAACTGATTAACAGTATTATGTCTATGACGAATATGTCTAGACTTATCGTTATATATAACATTTTGTGCCCTAGATATAGCTGCTTAATTATCACAGTGTATGCATATAGCGGGCACTGGCTTTTGCCATAATGATATATCTTTCAAAAATTGTCGAAGTCATTCTACTTCTTCTTCGGCCTTATCTAAGGCTTTGAATTCTGATTCCATAGTGGAACGGGCAATACATATTTGTTTGGAAGATTTCCAAGATACCGCTGCTCCTCCTAGAGTAAATACGTATCCGCTAGTTGATTTTGATTCCTCAGAATCTGCAATCCAATTAGCATCACTGTATCCTTCAAGTACAGGTAGATACTGTCCATATCTCAAGGCATATTTCTTAGTACGTGATACATAACCCAATACTCGTAGTAGAGTAGTCCAATGTTGATCACTAGGATTGCTAGCGTAACTACTAACTTGCTTACAGCGTAAGCAATATCGGGTCTAGTGCAATTCATTAAATACATTAGACTTCCGATAATCTGAGAATACTCCAACTGGCGTGTTCTAGTTCCTGTATTGTTATGAAGGTGGATGTGTGAGAGAAAAGGATTGTATTCTCCTTTCGCCCAAGATCCTTAATCTTTCTATCATCTTATCCATGTAGTGAGATTGAGATAGACTGATTCCATCTGGTGTTCTGGTGATTTTAATTCCTAAAATTATATCAGCAACCCCCAGATCCTTCATGTCAAAACTGTTGGATAGTATTCTTTTAGTGGACTTAATAATTTTAATATTAGTCCCAAGTATCAACATATCGTCTACATAAAGACAAATAATGATACATGCATTTTTAACTGTTTTAGTGTAAACACACTTATCGCATTCATTGATAGTGAATCCATCTTTAATCATGACACTATCAAATTTCTCATGCCATTGTTTTGGAGCCTGTTTTAGACCGTATAAGGATTTTACCAATTTACACACTTGTGTTTTTGGCCCTTGACTATAAATCCTTCAGGTTACTCCATATATATTTCTTCATTTAATTCACCATTTAAGAATGCAGTCTTGACATCCATTTGATGAATATCTAAGTTATGCAATACTGCAATTGCAATCAACATCCGAATGGAGGTTATTCTTGTTACTGGGAATAAGTATCGAAGTAGTCAAGTCCTTTCTTTTGTCGATAACCCTTGGCTACTAATCTAGCCTTGTACTTATCGATAGATCCATCGAGTTTTAATTTTCTTTTGAAAATCCACTTACACCCAATTGGTTTATTTCCAGGAGGCAAGTTTGCCAATTCCCAAGTATGATTACTTAGTATGGATTCTATTTCGCTATTTATAGCTTCTTTTCACATTTGTGCTTCTGAGGTAGACATAGCCTCTTTAAATGTTTGAGGCTCGCTTTCAGTAGCGTATGCTATGAAATCTGAACCAATAGATTTTGAGATTCTAGATCTCTGACTTCTTCTTGGTTCAATTTTCGTATTGACAATCGGTTCAGGTTTTCGTCCCTGAATGCCATCTCATGTGTTCTTTTCCCAGAAGTCTTATCTATTTCCCGTTTATATGAAAAAATATCTTCAAAGACCACAGCATCTCTAAATTCGATAATCATGTTTGCATAAATATCTGGTATTTCTAATTTATGAACCAAAAATCTGTAGGCACTACTATTCAAGGCATAGCCTATGAATATGCAGTCCATTGTTCTTCCTCCCAACTTAGTCTTTTTAGGTAATGGTGCTAGCACCTTTGCAAGGCACCCCACATTTTGAGGTAATGGTAGGAAGGTGTCCTTCCATGCCATAACTTAAATGGTATAAGACCAAGTTTCTTGTGGGGTATTCTATTTAGAATATAATTTGCAGTTAACAGAGCTTTCCCCCACAAGTTCTGCGGAGCTCCAGAACTTATGAGCATGGAATTGACTATCTGCTTTAAAGTTCTACTCTTCCGTTCAGTAATTCTATTTTGCTGAGGAGTATATGGTGCTGTTGTTTGATAATTATACCAAATTTAGCACATAACTCACTAAAATCATTTGATTCATATTCTCCGCCTCTATCAGATTTTAGAATCTTAATTTTCTTGTTGAGTTGATTCTCAACTTCGGCTTTATATGTTATAAATATATTCATTGTCTCATCCTTACTGTTTAAGAGATACACATAACAGTATCTTGTACAGTCATCAATAAAAGTAATAAAATACTTTTCCCGCCTCTAGTTGGCATAAACTTCAAGTCACACAGATCGCTATGAATTAACCCTAAAGGTTCTATATTTCGATCAATTGAGTGAAATTAATTTTTCGCTAACTTGGCCTCAACACAAATCTCACACTTGCGAATTTCTTTCAAGTTGAGTTTAGAAATATATCCTAGATTAGACAAGTTTTTAATGACTTGTAATTTACATGCCCTAATCTAGCATGCCGTAAAGTAGGAGCCTCAAGCAAATAAACAGAAGATTTTCCTTTATTTATAAGCTTCGGGTACAAATACATAGACTTTTATCTACCACTGCAACATTGGCTTTAAATAGTCCATCAATAAGATAACCCTTTCCCACATACATCCCACCCTTAGTAAGTATAAATTTATTTGATTCAAAAACTATTCTAAATCCTTTCTTACTAAGTATTGATCCAGAGATCAGATTCTTGCGGATATCTGGAACATGTAGCACATCGTTCAGAGTAAACTCTTTCTCAGATGTCCACTTCAAGATAACCTTACCTTTTCCTTCAACCTCAGAGACAGCTGAGTTTCTCATGAATAGTTGCTCATCTTGCTCAAGTTTTTGATGTTCAGAGAATAATAATTTCTTAGAGCAGATGTGCCGAGTAGCCCCAGTGTTTACCCACCAATCCTTATTGTTGGTTATCAGATTCACTTCTGACACCATAGCTGAAAGGCTTGGAGACGCATGGTCGGTCAAGTTTTCCTGTGGATGGTTCTTCTTATTCTTTTTGAGACGGCTGCGACATTCATTCGCCTTGTGCCCTTCTTTGTTGCAGATGTAGCAGGTTCCCTTGAAGCGCATGTTCTTGCCTTCTTGGTTCTTACCTTTGTACCCTTGGGCAGTCTTCTTCCACTTTAAGCTTTTAAAAGTAGACACTTTCCCCTTTGAGTCTTCGATCACATTGGCCTTGGCTTCATAGGAGTTCTTACTGCTCCTTTTCTCGGACTTTCAGTTGTCCTCCTTAATTCGAAGTCTCACAATGAGATCTTCCAACTTCAGCTCCTTTCGCTTGTGCTTCAGGTAGTTCTTGAAATCTCTCCACGCAGGTGGGAGTTTCTCAATGATAGTAGCAACCTGAAAGGTTCCAGGTAGAATCATACCTTCAGCTTCTATCTCGTGCAAGATAAGTTGGAACTCTTGCACCTGACTGATTACAATCTTGCTGTCTACCATTTTGTGCTCCAGAAATCGTCCTACGACGAACTTCTTAGTACCAGCATTCTCTGTCTTGTACTTCTTATCAAGACTGGCCCATAACTTCTTTGTCGTTGTGATAGGACTGTGACATTGTAAAGAGAGTCATCCAGTCCATTTATAGTTTCGGCAGAGGAAGTCACCTTGAGTCCATTCATCGACTGCAAGGACTGAGTCCCGATCAGCTCCAGGTTCTGGTAGATCTTCTTGCAGGAATTTGGCCAGATACAGAGTAGAAGAGCATCTTCTGTTGCTACCTCTTGAATTCTGTGCCATTAAATTTTTCTGACTTTTCGGCTTCGGGTTAGGAAGTGGAGTAGGCATCAAAACTTGTACTTGCATGTTTGGTGCCTGCTTGAGCTATCTTGTTAGTCTCAGACATTTTCTACAATTTCAAGCAGAACAGAAGTAAGAAACTTCAATACTTAATTGTCTTAAGATTGTTGGTGTCTAGGATCTATCTGACAACTAATCAATATCACTGAAATATCACCGATCTATTGGCCAGGTCGGTTAATATCAGGTCGGAGGTTTTTCGTTCAATAGAATGTTCTTAATTAAAGAACCACCTTTCAATTACTTTCCTTGGTTAAACACCAATCAGACTAGTATAAGTCAATCTCAATATATGAATATCAGTATAACCCCTGTATAAAGAAAATTAATTCTCTTATACAGTACTTGGAGTGAGGTACGCTTAAAGCGAATCTCCTTAAGACAATTACGCCCCCCGCACCGGTGCTAACGGGTTACTGGACGCTGGTCTCCCAAGATATAATACTCCTTCACGGTATTTGGATAGCACTACCAAATCACCGTACGGTCGAACCGTAGTTAACCAGTACCTTCACAGGATTATTGAAGTAGTGGGACTAAAATAAATTTCGAGAGAATATTTTTCTTTACTTGGAGGAGCACCCACTGTAGAGGAAGGAGGAAGGTAGGAGAATATTTTTCTTCGGAAGTCCAGATTCAGAAAATAATTCTACTAAAGAATTTGTTGAATTTTTCTGAGCCCTCTTTCAGAATGAATTTTACAGAATCTCTTGGAAGTCG
>JAVJIF010019744.1:0-86032 GCA_038442645.1 Agave tequilana
AGCATCTATAATAAAATAACATTTTTTTGTGATTCATGATTTAAATATAAAATATAAATGAATTATTTATATAATTAGTGATTATTAAACTGTAAATTAAAGAAATTTCAGATTAATTAATAAATTAATAATTTTAATATGGTTGTGAAGAGTTTGAAAATATATAATCATAAATAATTACCTTGTATCAATCATGTTAATAATATTGAAATAGTTATAACAAATATTGTTATATTGACACCTCTTCATCATACTTATCACGTCATTGGTACTTGACTGATGAGACTAAAATTGATATACTGGACACTGTTAATTCATATTTGTGTGTCACTATTGTGTGCACATTTCTATGTGTGTTATAATTGTGCACACTATTTTTTCATGTAATTGTATTATCATTATACGGATACTCTGTTACACTGGACACTGTTATTTTATGTTTTTTATATCACTGTTACATAATTCACTTGTATATCTGCTTTGATTGCTGATGTATTCATGTTACATGGATTCCTGTTACTCGAGCATTCTCTTATTACTGGTACATTAATATTTTCTACATATAGTACATGATTGTTTCATGTATTTCTGATATTGATATGAATCTCCTGTACATGGACATACCGACAATTTGTTGGCCCAAAGGCCTATCACTCTAGTTTTGATGATGATCAACTCATGTAGTTATGGTACTAATGATCTTGTGTTTAATTAGTCTCAGATTCATGATCAAGATCTTAGTTGGTGTGTAGCTTCAACAAAGGATTTAAAGTCAGTTTTGGAGCTAACACGGTTTGATTCAAGAGCTTGTATATCAGACCACATCAAGTACTCAAGAGGAGTCTAGCTCTATGGATCGTGTTTTGGACCAAGTCAAGAAATGAGAAGACTTCAAGTGAAGACTTCAAGATCAAGACTTGTGTCTAGGTTTGTTTTTTTTATAAGATTTTTTTTTTAGATAAAATGTAAAGGATAGAATGGTTGGTGGTTGCTCAAGTATATCTTACACACACACACACTCTCTCTTTGATTTAGATAATTTTTTCATAAAAAATTTTTTTTGGAAAAATAAAAGAGTTTTTCTTTTAGAAAAATATTGGTTTGGTTTTTGGAATTCAAAGTATATATGTTTTAACCAAACCAAATTTAGAGTTTAAATGTCAAAAACATAGATATTTCACCATGTATGTGTAGTGATCTATCCATACACTCTATGCTTCAAAAGAGTTTAAAATATCTTATTTTTGTATTTGGAGAAGTTTTGAAAAAATAAGTTTGGAAAAACTAATTTGAAAAAATACAGTTTTTGTTTTAAGCCAATTTTCTAAGTTACAAAAATATTCAAATTATTTGTAACATGTCTTGATTTTGCTCAAACATGTTTGATTATCAAAGTATAATGTTAAAACTATTTTTGTAGATTTTTGGTAATTTTATGGGATTTTATTTTAGCCAAAAGACAACCTTTTAAATCCCTAATTTGACCTGACCTGGCTTCTATCGGTCGACCGGACCGATCGACCGAGCTTGAAGTCAGTCGACCGAGTCGGTCGACCGACGTGCACAAAACGTGCACGCCAGCTTGGCTGGAGGGCCGGTCGACCGGGTCGGTCGACCGCCAGAGAGCTCTGCTCTCTGGAAAGCCCCGGTCGAACGGGCCGGTCGACCGGACAGAGAGCCTGCTCTCTGTATCCAGGCCTCGGTCGACTGGGCTGGTCGACCGATGGCACAACGGTCAGAAATCTGACCGTTGGCCGGTCGACCGGGCGGTCAACTGATAGGTCAATCTGGCTCCCAACGGCTAGTTTTTTCTAGTCCTATAAATTGGGGGTTTTGGGGGCTGTTTTAGATAAGATTTAGAAGAAGTTTTTGGGCTAGTTTGTCCTACTCATTTCAGTGGTTATATCCACAAGTTTTAGAGCCAATATTTTCAAATCAAAGAGAGTTTATCAAGAGTATTTCAGAGTGATTTTCTTGTGTTTTTCACCACACATTCCATCCTTGTTTTTCTCACAAACACTTGAGCTATCCATTGATATATTCATCCTATAAGAGTGTTATTGTGAGATTGTTTTTAGGTGACAAAGTGTTGTGATCACTAAAGACTTCTTTCTTTACTTTGAGGAGGCGGACGTGTGTTGTTCGCATTGTTTCGGGTCTAGTGGGAACTCGGTGGTTTGAGATGCGGCCTCGGCGAGCTAGTGGGCTTGCGGTGTGTTCTTGCGGGAACAAGTGAGGACTAGAGAGTCCAAAGAGCTTGTAGGTGTTGCGGCACCAAGTGATCCGTCGGATCGATTTTAGTGAAAATCCTTCATAGTGTTGAAGCGAGGACGTAGAGCAAGTGTGCTCAAACCTCGAACAAATCTCCCGTGTTTGCGATTGCTCTCTCTCTATCTCTTACTTGTTTATATCTTGCATGCTTATATTGCTCTCATCTTTATATGCTTGATATATATATATATATATATATATATTATATTATATATATATATATATATATATATATATATTATATATTTGTGCTTAATTGTTATATGCTTGGGGATTGTTTGCTAACACTTGTATTCAACCAAGAGAGCCAACGCGGCACCAACTCTTATTTAGAGGAATCTTGAGGAGTTAGTTTAGAGCCTTTCACGGGAATTCGGCTACACTCTTGTGTCATACTAGGTGTTTAGTGTAAGAAGTTTTAATTCCGCATTATTGACCATTAGATTAGCTCATCACATATTCACCCCCCTCTAGGTGACTTACAGTTGGTATCAGAGCCACGTGCTCTTGATTTGGTCTTACAACCTAGAGTTAAAGATCCTCATTTATAGCTAATCACAATATTTGTACACATACCATGGATTTCATGACACCTCCCACCTTTGACATCCTTAACATCCAAACTTGGAAGGTTAAGATGTCTTTTTTCCTCAAAGGCCTAGGCATTCATGTTTATTTTGCCACTACTGAAGATTCATTTGTTTAAATGCAAAATATTGAGGCTATGCAAAAGCCCTACATGCTTTAAAATCAACCCTAAATGATGAATATTTATTTAGGGTTTCTAACATTGATTCGGCTTTTGTAGTATGGAACTCATTGATCTCCCTTGGCAAAAAGAACAATACTATGTGGGGAGCGATTCGATGTTGGAAGTGACACCTCCACGTGTGCTACATGGTCCAAGGGGATAATCCCCTTGAGGTAACTACCGAATCCGAGGTAGATGAAGATGTTGATATGTCCTATGATGAGCTTACATCTTTTTGTCAACAACTTCTTGAAAATATGGCATGCTTAGAAAAGATAATAAGAATTTGAAAAAGAAATTTGATTGCATGGTAAAAGAAAATGATTCTTTTAAAAATAAAGTTGCATGTTTTGAAAAGAAAATGAAAGTTTGAAAAATGAAATGTTTCCTTGATGTCTAAATTAAATGATCTTTGTGAAGAAACACTAATTTGAAAAATAAAATTATTTGGTGGAAAAACAAAAGGAAGTTGCTTTGCATGAAAACACTTCTTTAAAAAGAAAATATTGAAAAAGAAAAGAAAATGTTTCTAAAAAGAAAAGAATAATGATTCTCTATCTCACCATGCCTTACATGCCACCATTAATCAAAATGAGATGAAATTTTTGAAAAATAAAATTTGTTTGAGCTCAACTTTGAGCTCATGTGCATTTAACCATAAAAGATTGGAACCTTATTTTCAAAGAAACAAGTTCCACATGTTCATGCACATCATCCACATCATGCATATGCACACTTTGCACGCCACGATCACAATCATACACATATACATCCTAGAGTGTACACTTGTACATATTGCGGCCGCAAAAGCCATTTAGCAAAGTTTTGTTTTGATAAGATGCATCATATTAATTTTGCTAAGAAAAATGTTTGGGTTCCTTACAAAGCTAACCCTCAAGGACCCAAAAGAAAATGGGTACCAAAATCCCCACCTTGTGTATTTGATGTAGGTGCCGGCTCTCACAAAACGTGAGAGAGATGGTGCCTTGATGGTGGATGCACATGGACATGATGGACACATATTTGATGCACCGCTATCAAGGAGTTTGGTGGGACAACCACCATGTTTTGGAGATTTGGAGTATAGTTCTTTGGTTTGGTAACTATCTCTAACCCCTAGTTTATTTACATGCTTGTTCATATATGATATTTTTGCATGTTCATATTTTATTTGTTTTGTACTTCATGTGGTAAATACTAGTTTAAATGTAGTTTTTATTAAAACTTGGATATATATATATGTACAAGTAGTAAGCAACAAATTGATTCATATATGTTTGCACTTCATTGTTCATTTATACTCACTATATGCACATACATAGCCTAGTTTTGATGATTTTCTCATTTACACTTGTTTTGCTTCATATATATGTATTTTATATTCAACTAATAAATATACACGTATACCCCATGAGCCATTTGCCTTCTGTTGGCCCAAAGGCCATTAGCCCTATATCTTGTTGAATATTTTGATGATAACAAACCATATTTAGTTATGTATTTAACAATTTTGTTTAAAGTATTTCAGGTAAAACAGGTTGATTTGACGGCTCCGATATCAAGACTCACAAGTTTGGACGCCGCTAAAGATGTGCATTCCCAAGCTAAGCACATTAGGAAGCTTCGGGATCAAGACATGAAGAAAAGACCAAGTCAAGATCAAGACAATGAAAAAGTCCAAGATTTGTAATTTTGCTTTTCTTTTAGACTTTTTGTCAAAACTAGATGTTAGAAGTAGATTTATGGGATTGTCACTTACACACACTTTAGTTTGATATATGGCTTCAAAAACAATTTCAAATTCTATTTCCAACTTAGTTTTATAGCTAACATGTTTTTCGGAAATTTGTTTTAAACTCTAAGTTTTTGGAAAAACCGATTTTTGAGAAAAACAAGTTTTTATCAAAGAGAAACTTTATCAAAATGTTTTAACATGTTAGGGTAGTGACATATGGTCATACTCCTATTTTTACAAAGTCCAAAACCCCAAACCACAAGACCAAAACCAAGACCCAGTTCTGGCTTTCTGCAGTTCTGATTTTTCAGAACTGACAGGAGCCGGTCGACCGTCCCGTCGACCGACGTACACGCTGTGCATGTGTACGTCGGCCGACCGCTCCGGTCGACCGGAGCACTTACAGTGCTCTCTGTTTGTTCGGGTCGACCGGGGCGGTCGACCGTAGTCCCCCAACGGTCAAAATATGACCGTTGGCGGTCGACCGGCCCGGTCGACCGGCAGCTGTCAGAAGTTCTGACAGACTCCAACAGCTCTATTTTTCTGCCAGATTTTGTTGGGATCTCACCCCAACGAATCTCTCTTGCTGTTTTACCCAGTTTTTCAACCCCTATAAATAGTGGGTCACTTCAACATGATAAGACAACCATTTTCCAAAACATTTTTATAAGAGATTTTCATAAGAATTTCAACTCTTCATTTTAGAAAAGATTTTCAAAGCCAAATTTCCATACAC
This sequence comes from Agave tequilana, assembly GCA_038442645.1. Taxonomy (NCBI): domain Eukaryota; kingdom Viridiplantae; phylum Streptophyta; class Magnoliopsida; order Asparagales; family Asparagaceae; genus Agave; species Agave tequilana. The sequence continues at coordinate 5,494 of JAVJIF010019744.1, forward strand.
CCATTTGAAGCCTATTCCTCTACTTCTCTCTAGATTTTGCACTATACAATCCCAAATTTCTACATCTACATATTGGTTATAGGATTGTGCAAGTGAGCTATTTTGTGATCAAGTGTGATCATTTTCTTCTTGAGTGAAGTTGTAGAGGCATCGGCCTCAAGGTGAGCTAGTGTGCTCCGGTGGTGTTGCGGCATCACAAGTGATCGGACAAGTGTGTCCTTGTATTGAAGATCCGGTGGGATCGACAATAGTGGAAATCCTTCAAGTGTGAAGGCGGGGACGTAGAGCATGGCTCGAATCTCGGAAACATATACTTGTGTTTGTGTTTGCTCGAATTTTCTCTAAACTCAACTCCTTTAATTCTTGCACTACTTATTGTGTTTATTGCTAGTCTTTTAATTTGTGCAATTTGTTAGTAGAATTTTTAATTCCGCATTGTTGCCATATTTCATATAGCCATCACCTATTCACCCCCTCTAGGTGATTTCAATTGGTATCAGAGCCTAACCCTACTATTTGGTCTAACAACCTTAGGGAGATCCTTGTTATTTGGCTATATTAGTTGCATTTTTCATATATTGTGCTTTATATTATTCATCCATGGCATCACTCGACTTTTCTAGCATCAAGTCCCCACCAAAGTTTGATGGCTTGAACTTCCCTATTTGGAAGGTCAAGATGAACCTATTTCTAAAGTCCCTAGGTGTTAGAGTAGCTAGGGCCATTACTAGAGAATTTGTTGAACCCCTCACCGATGAGAGTTCATGGTCCGAGGACACCACCAAGGACTATGAGGCTAATGCTAGAGCCCAATATGCCTTGACCCAAGCTCTAAATGAGGATGATCTAGCACGCATCATTAATTGCAAATCCGCATTTGAAGTTTGGAATATTTTAATTGTGACTCATGAAGGAACGTTACAAGTCAAAAGATCCAAGATTGACTTGCTACGTTCTCAATATGAGAATTTTTACATGTTTGATAATGAGAGCATTGATGACATGCTCACGCGTTTAACCAAGATCACTAATGCCTTATCTTCTCTAGGTGACGCAATCGATAATGACCAAAAGATTCGGAAGGTCATTCGGGCTCTTCCCAAATCTTGGGAAGTGAAGGCAACTACCCTCAAGGAGCTCAACGATCGGGAGGAGATGGACTTCTCCGGCTTCATTGGAAATCTCAAAACACATGAGATGGAAATGAAGGTTAGAGAAGAGAGGGAGGCGCCCAAGAAGAAAGCGCTCGCCTTCAAAGCCGCTCCAACCATTCTTGAAGAGGATGACTCATCGGAGGTTTGCGATGAGGACTTCGCCATGCTCATCCGAAAGGTGGGCAAGATGTTCTACAAAAAGGGGAGGCAAAGCAACTTCCGAAGAGGGAGACCTCAAGGAAGGTATGAAAAGAAAAGAGAAGAACCGGTCCTTGCTTCCATTGCAAGAAGATCGGACACCTTATTGTCGATTGCCCCGCTCTTCAAGCGACCACCTCCAAGAACGGCCCCAAGAAGAAAAGGCTATGGTGGCAACATGGGATGACACGGAGTCGGAATCCGAGGAGGAAAACGACGCCGCACACATGTGCTTCATGGCACATGGGGAGGATGCATCAAAGGTAACAAACGAAAACTCAATAGATGATGATGAGCTAACTATGGATGAATTAGCCCAATTTTTTGAAGAACTTCAACATAGGTATGAGATTTCTCAATCTCATAATAAAGTTAAAAGGGAAAATTAGTCTTTAAAAGATAAAATTAATATTATTGAAAAAGAGAAAAATGATTTATCTTGTGCTTTTAAGAAAGTAAAAATTGATTTTGAAAATCATAAACTAGCTTGTAAGGAAAAACCCCCATTGCATCATGTAATAAAATGATTTTATGGAAATGCAAAAACGAGTTGATGTTTTAAATTCAACTCTTAAAAAGTGTGCTTTTGATTTAAATAAGTTTGCATCTAGATTTCCTAAGAGAGTAACCCAAGGGAAACACACTCACCATGCACATGCACGGAAACATGCACACACACATAAACATGCATACATGTATGGTAGTGGTAGAATTTACATTTGCACGCATTGTGGCCGCAAAGGCCATTTAGAAAAATTTTGTTTTGCTAAACATAATGTAAACAATAAATATGTTTGGGTTCGTCCCGGTACTAATCCAAAAGGACCCAAAAAGATATGGGTACCAAAGACCCACCAAATTTAGATGATGCAGGTGGATCTTCTTCCTCTAAGACTTAGGGGGAAACGGTGCCCGGGTGGTGGATGCAACTAAGCTCAAAGAACACATCGCATTTGCATCGCTATCATGGAGGCACCTATTTTGGAGATTGCCCATGCTTGGTAACTTCTCCATTTAAAAGTTTTTGTTTGGTTATTTATATACACATGTATAGGATTGTTAGTTTACTTTTATGATACATTGATATATGCTAGTGTAAACTTACATCCCTATCATGATTGTGTATATGCCATGTTTTAATATCTTATCTTTTATACCATGTCCATTGTATGTCTACATGCCATGCCTAGACTAGCTTATTTATATATACACATTGTATTTTCAAAACTAGAAATAAAATTTTGTAAAAATTTCATATTCAAGAAATACCTTAGAGATGGCAATTGCGCACCTCAACTCATTCAAGAGGAATCAAGAGGATGAAGTTCAGAACCCGTCACCGGTTATTCGGCTTCAACATCTCTAAAAACTTTGTTTTTGTATGAAAATTAAATAAATATTTTGTGTGAATTTTTGGTTGACATGATAACCTAATGAAGATTTAAAACATTGTTGTACTTTTGTATGTTATATATATCCTATTTAATTGTTAAATATTTTTATTTAAAAATTTTTTTTTGGAGCTCTGTCTGTCCACAGTTTTTTGGGCAAAGCCGGTCGACCGGGGTTAGGCCCTAACCCCGGTCGACCGCCAGTGCCTGAAAGAGAACAATTTTTGCTCTCTGTTGCCGGTCGACCGGTACGGTCGACCGCTCTGGATTACAGTGCTCTCGGGTTTTTCCCGTCGACCGGCCCGGTCGACCGTTCGTCGTATTCAACCCCAAATCTGCTATTTATTTCTCTCTCTCTCATTTCTCTCACACTCAACCGACGATCCCCTTTCTCCCCTCTTGTCCAAAAATTCTCCTCACTCAAAATTTTTCAATTCTTTCAAAACCCAAGTCGGATTCACTCTTTGTGGGATAAATCTTCTGTCTCAGGGCTTCCTCACCATCAGAATTTCAGGGATTCATGATCTAGGGTTAGGGTTTCTCCACTTTCAGGTAAAATCATCTTTTTACTCTAAATCTTGATATCTAGCTCTTAGTTTTCCTTTCACTTGTCAAAGATTTCTAGGTTTCCTTTGTTTAGATCAAGCCAATACCATCTACCCTAAAAATCAACTAAAAATCAATCTTTTCACCAAATATGTCAAAGAGATCCAGGTCTGAGAAGGGAAAAAGCATAGTTCCCTCATCTTCCACCACTCGTACACCTAAGACCTTTTGTGAACGATCTTGCAGAAAATCGTTTCATACAACTTTCCAAAAAATCTGTAATTTCGGGGAGATGCGTCATTCTAAAGGATTTTGAACACTTAGGCATCCCTCGTATCCTCAAAAGAAACTCTTTGCATCATTTTATGACTATTAGGGAACCTGTCTACACGTCCCTAGTTCACTATTTCTATGCAAACTATGCCTATGAGGGAGGTCGTGTTAGATCACGTGTTTTAGGGAGAGATATAGACATCCCTATATCATGATTTGCTGATTTGCTACATCTCTCCTCTGGAGGAGTGGATGTTTATACTTTTGATTTACACGACTTTGAGTATCCGGACGGTGAGTCTGCGCTCACCGCCTCCACTTTGATTCACGGGGATGACAACCCCGGTCTAGTAAGGAATGAGGAGGTCAACAAATTTACCCTCACCTCCCAAGTCCTTGCAAAATTCATTTTCTACAACATTTTACCTAAGTCCGGTGAGTATAGCAATGCTAGAGGTTCAGTTCCTCTCATAATCTATTGCCTTCTGAAAGGCATCAAGATTGATTTTCCTCACCTCATTTCTACTCACATGGCCTCTGACCATATCCGCATGTCCGGTAGGCACTTGCCTTATGGAATGCTTATTACTCATTTGCTTCAGAGATTAGGTTTTGATTTGTCATCTGAGACTTCCTGTCAGCCTGCTATAAATTTAGACAGCGTCCTTTTGAAGAGGATGCAGGCTCAAATGCGTCGTCACGCACAAGAGCACCCTCCTGCTGATATCCCAGGGTCATCTTCGGCCCCTGGATCCTCTTCCGTCCTAGGGATTTCATCTGCATCTGTGCCATCTTTATCACCTGAGTTCCAGTCCTTCATATCTTCTGAGATTCGCTCTCAGATCCAGGAGCATCAGTCTTGGATCGAGCAGCGAGACGCAGCCTTTCGGGCGGATTTGGAGCAGCGTGATGCAGCCCTTCGCGCGGAGATGGACTCGCGCTTCCAGGGATTTCGCAATGACATGACTTATTTTGCGAACGGCATGAGATTCGTGGATTCGCAATTTGAGACATTATTTGCAAAATTCGATATGGTTGGTCCAGATCCCACGACCATTTCTCGTCCTCTTCCATCCTCCGGTCCTCCATTTCCTATTAGAGACCCTACTGCGGCTCCACCTCTACAGCCAGGCGTTGCCGGTATCGATCCAGAGGAGGTCGGTCATGAGGATGATGATCATGATGGTGATGAGACCATGGCAGAGGGTGACGCGGAGGAGAGTTCGTCTGAGGAAGGCGATGCTGAGGAAGATTCTTCAGACGACGATGCTGCTGGTGGTGCTGAGTGACCTGCCCCTTTTGATGATGTCAAAAAGGGGGAGAGTTATTTATTGAGAGAGACTCCATATTTTGTGCACTTATATTTTGTGTAGTACTTGGTATTGTATTGTGGACATATGTTTGTGTTGTTTTTTATTTTGGTGGACATGTACTTGTTTATGTTGGTTATGCTTTGTGGACATGTGTTTCATTTCTATTTTATGACATGAGTATTTTTATCTAGCATGGATATATGTGTTGTGGATGTGTTGAGGATTATGTTGTGGATTATCACCCACCATTTCTTTTTTGAGATTTGTCTATGCTTGAGCATATTTTTGTATATGCATGTGTTGAGGGGGAGCTTCATTTGAAGTCTCTACCCAAAATATTTGTAATAACTATATATGTTTTGTCATCATCAAAAAGGGGGAATTGTTGGCCCAAAGGCCATTAGCCCTATATCTTGTTGAATATTTTGATGATAACAAACCATATTTAGTTATGTATTTAACAATTTTGTTTAAAAGTATTTCAGGTAAAACAGGTTGATTTGACGGCTCCGATATCAAGACTCACAAGTTTGGACGCCGCTAAAGATGTGCATTCCCAAGCTAAGCACATTAGGAAGCTTTGGGATGAAGACATGAAGAAAAGACCAAGTCAAGATCAAGACAATGAAAAAGTCCAAGATTTGTAATTTTGCTTTTCTTTTAGACTTTTTGTCAAAACTAGATGTTAGAAGTAGATTTATGGGATTGTCACTTACACACACTTTAGTTTGATATATGGCTTCAAAAACAATTTCAAATTCTATTTCCAACTTAGTTTTATAGCTAACATGTTTTTCGAAAATTTGTTTTAAACTCTAAGTTTTTGGAAAAACCGATTTTTGAGAAAAACAAGTTTTTTATCAAAGAGAACTTTATCAAAATGTTTTAACATGTTAGGGTAGTGACATATGGTCATACTCCTATTTTTACAAAGTCCAAAACCCCAAACCACAAGACCAAAACCAAGACCCAGTTCTGGCTTTCTGCAGTTCTGATTTTTCAGAACTGACAGGAGCCGGTCGACCGTCCCGGTCGACCGACGTACACGCTGTGCATGTGTACGTCGGCCGACCGCTCCGGTCGACCGGAGCACTTACAGTGCTCTCTGTTTGTTCGGGTCGACCGGGGCGGTCGACCGTAGTCCCCAACGGTCAAAAATATGACTGTTGGCGGTCGACCGGCCCGATCGACCGGCAGCTGTCAGAAGTTCTGACAGACTCCAATAGCTCTATTTTTCTGACAAATTTTGTTGGGATCTCACCCCAACGAATCTCTCTTGCTGTTTTACCCAGTTTTTCAACCCCTATAAATAGTGGGTCACTTCAACATGATAAGACAACCATTTTCCAAAACATTTTTACAAGAGATTTTCATAAGAATTTCAACTCTTCATTTTAGAAAGATTTTCAAAGCCAAAATTTCCATACACCCATTTGAAGCCTATTCCTCTACTTCTCTCTCTAGATTTTGCACTACACAATCCCAAATTTCTACATCTACATATTGGTTATAGATTGTGCAAGTGAGCTATTTTGTGATCAAGTGTGATCATTTTCTTCTTGAGTGAAGTTTTAGAGGCATCGGCCTCAAGGCGAGCTAGTGTGCTCCGGGTGGTGTTGCGGCATCACAAGTGATCGGACAAGTGTGTCCTTATATTGAAGATCCGGTGGGATCGACAATAGTGGAAATCCTTCAAGTGTGAAGGCGGGGACGTAGAGCGTGGCTCGAACCTCGGAAACATATACTTGTGTTTGCGTTTGCTCGAATTTTCTCTGAACTCAACTCCTTTAATTCTTGCACTACTTATTGTGTTTATTGCTAGTCTTTTAATTTGTGCAATTTGTTAGAAGAATTTTTAATTCCGCATTGTTACCATATTTCATATAGCCATCACCTATTCACCCCCCCTCTAGGTGATTTCACCTTCATGCAATTTATATTATGAACTCTTTTATGTTTGGGATATGTATGCATATTGTTAGGATTGGATAAATCATACATATACCTAGAAGTTTATTTTTAAGATGAAAAATGAATTTTTATGATTTTCATCTTTATATGAAAAATGAATTTTCATGATTTGTTTGATAAAATGATATTTGTTTCGAGTTTTATTGATTACTGTCATGAAAAATGCTAATTACATGATTCTTGTACACTCACACATCATTTGGTTTGTCATGATCTTGTTTCATGAACATTTTTATGAGTTTTATCGATTTCGAGTGTTGAACTTTATGTATTTAGCATGTTTCATGACATACATGTGATTTGGTTTCATGATTTGAAGGATCTTTAACTAGTTTTTCAAAAATTATTTTAACTAGTTATTGTTCTTCATTTGGTAGTGATTTTCAATGCTAAAAATATTTTCAAACCCTATTTTTTTGAAAACCCCTACCAACACCGTCATGGGCGGATGGTTGGGTGAGTATGCCTTATAAGCATTATTGAAAATCCTTTACCTTGTGCATAAAGGGTGGTAGGTTATGAGTTATATACTTGATCTCAATTGGTATTTTTTATTTTGTATATACTCATATTTTGTTACCCATATATGTATGTTTCATTTCAAATGATATCAATTTCTATTGGTATTTTCATTTTCATACATATATATGATTTGTTTGTGCTCGAGTTAAATCGATTTACATATTTAAAGCACAAAGTATATTTATGCTAAGCTTAATTCAAATCTTGTTTTTCAATTGATTTCTCAATTGATATTTTAATAAGCTTATGCATTATTTTTCAAATTAATATTTTTATTGATATCAAAAATATGCAATAATTTTCAATTGGTATCAATATGATTCTATTTTGATTAAAATTCAAAATTTGTAATGTTTATTTACATTTGGTATCTTAAAATTTGATTTACTTTAAGATATCTCAAAATTTGTTTTCATTGAGAAAATTTAAAATTTTGTTTTAATAAGAAAATTAAAAATGTTTTGATTTGTATTGCCTATATGCAAGGAGAGCTTAACATCTCTTCTACATATAAATTCATGTTGAGTGTATCTTATATTGAGGAGTTTGACAACTCTTCTTTATGCGGTACACGTGTGTAGGGGGAGCTTCACATCTTCTCTTATGCATTGCATATTATGTGTCATGTGAATTAGGGCTTATCATCCCTTCTTCATGTAATGCATATATGTAGGGAAGTTAACTTAGCGTCTTCCTCTTCATGAATGTATATCGCATATATCTCTTTATTGATTGATTTGAGTTCACCTCTTTGTGGGGGGAACATTGTTTTTGTGTTTACTTTAACCCCTTTGTTGATGATTGACAAAAGGGGGAGAAGTATTTAGTATATATATGCATGTTTTCCTTACTTTATTAGTAAAGGGGGAGAAGGATTTTATATTTATGCATATATGTTTTTTATTTTGCAAATAGGAGAAAGAATTTGATGTGTTTAATGCTTGTTTATGCATGTTTATCTCCTTGTATTTGCATACATATTTATGAGCCTTCATTGAATATCTTATTGTTTATTGTTATGTATGAGTTAAGGGGGAGCTTCTTTGAAGCTTTACTTTAATCCATGCATATATAACTCCATGAGTTTTGTCATCATCAAAAAGGGGGAGATTGTTGGCCCAAAGGCCTATCACTCTAGTTTTGATGATGATCAACTCATGTAGTTATGGTATTAATGATCTTGTGTTTAATTAGTCTCAGATTCATGATCAAGATCTTAGTTGGTGTGTAGCTTCAACAAAGGATTTAAAGTCAACTTTTGGAGCTAACACGGTTTGATCAAGAGCTTGTGCATCAAGACCACATCAAGTACTTAAGAGGAGTCTAGCTCTATGGATCGTGTTTGGACCAAGTCAAGAAGATGAGAAGACTTCAAGTAAAGACTTCAAGATCAAGACTTGTGTCTAGGTTTGTTTTTTTTATAAAGATTTTATTTTTAGATAAAATGTAAAGGATATAATAGTTGGTGGATTGCTCAAGTATATCTTACACACACACTCTTGATTTAGATAAGTTTTTCATAAAAGAAGTTTATTTTGAAAAAATACGAAAGAGTTTTCTTTTAGAAAAATACCGGTTTGATTTTTGGAATTCAAAGTATATATGTTTTAACCAAAACTAAATTTAGAGCTTAATGTCAAAAACATAGATATCATATCCATACACTCTATGCTTCAAAGAGTTTAAAATATCTTGTTTTTGTATTTAGAGAAGTTTTGGAAAAATAAGTTTGGAAAAACCAATTTGAAAAAATACAGTTTTTGTTTTAAGCCAAATTTTCTAAGTTGCAAAAATACTTCAAATTATTTGTAACATGTCTTGATTTTGCTCAAGCATGTTTGATTATCAAAGTATAATGTTAAAACTATTTTTGTAGATTTTTGGTAATTTTAGAGATTTTATTTTAGCCAAAAAGACAACCTTTTAAATCCCTAATTTGACCTGATCTGGCTTCTGTCGGTCGACCGGACCGGTCGACCGAGCTTGAAGTCGGTCGACCGAGTCGGTCGACCGAGTCGGTCGACCGACGTGCACAAAACATGCACGCCAGCTTGGCTAGAGGGCCGGTCGACCGCCAGAGAGCTCTGCTCTCTGGAAAGCCCCGGTCGACCGGACAGAGAGCCTGCTCTCTGTATCCAGGCCTCGGTCGACCGGGCCGGTCGACCGATGGCACAACGGTCAGAAATCTGACCGTTGGCTGGTCGATCGGGCGGTTGACCGACAGGTTAATCTGGCTCTCAACGGCTAGTTTTTTCTAGCCCTATAAATTGGGAGTTTGGGGGGGCTGTTTTAGATAAGATTTAGAAGAAGTTTTTGGGCTAGTTTGTCCTACTCATTTCAGTGGTTATATCCACAAGTTTTAGAGCCAATATTTCCAAATCAAAAGAGAGTTTATCAAGAGTATTTCAAGAGTGATTTTCTTGTGTTTTTCACCACACATTTCATCCTTGTTTTTCTCACAAACACTTGAGCTATCCATTGATATATTCATCCTATAGGAGTGTTATTGTGAGATTGTTTTTAGGTAACAAAGTGTTGTGATCACCAAAAACTTCTTTCTTTACTTTGAGGAGGCGGACGTGTGTGTTCGCATTGTTTCGGGTTCTAGTGGGAACTCGGTGTTTGAGGTGCGGCCTCAGCGAGCTATTGGGCTTGCGGTGTGTTCTTGCGGGAACAAGAGAGGGACTAGAGAGTCCAAAGAGCTTGTAGGTGTTGCGGCACCAAGTGATCCGGTCGGATCGATTTTAGTGGAAATCCTTCATAGTGTTGAAGGCGGGGACGTAGAGCAAGTGTGCTCGAACCTCGAAACAAATCTCCCGTGTTTGCGATTGCTCTCTCTATGTCTTACTTGTTTATATCTTGCATGCTTATATTGCTCTCATCTTTATATGCTTGATATATATATATATATATATATATATATATGTATATGTATATATGTATTTGTGCTTAATTATTATATGCTTGGGGATTGTTTGCTAACACTTGTATTCAACCAAGAGAGCCAACGCAGCACCTCAACTCTTATTTAGAGGAATCTTGAGGAGTTAGTTCAGAGCCCTTCACGGGGAATTCGGCTACACTCTTGTGTTATACTAGGTGTTTAGTGTAAGAAGTTTTAATTCCGCATTATTGACCAATAGATTAGCTCATCACCTATTCATCCCCTCCTCTAGGTGACTTACACAATTGACCTAAGATGTGCGAAACAAAGTGGCACAAGGGATAAAGTATCACACTACGCATGTGGTGGGGGCTACCTCTTGAATTCATGGGGGTCATCACTAAAATCTCACGTCTTATGGATCTTATGCCTCCTCTCTCTCCTGTTATCCTGTTAAATGTTATTATTGTTGTTTTTAGATAATTAAATATAACAAACATAACTGGGGTTGGGAAAACTTCACGGTTGACTAGATTTTATCGGGTGGATGTCTTGAATCCATATTTGTTCTACTGCAGGGGACGCTAGGTATTAATAATGTTATGAGGCAGATATAATAATTGTAATATATTTACTAATTATTAGATATTTATAATGTATTACTATTATTTACTCATGTATTATATGTTACCGTGATTGTAATATTTTTATAGTATACTATTACTGTTTCTCTTATTTTACCACTTATAAGGTTGTTTTCTGACGACCCTGAGATTGCTTCCTTAGGTTGGAGCTCAGAGATTTCGTAGTTCTCGATGTTTATCGGGATAGTAGTCAGAGACATGTCATCTTTTTTACTCATAAGTATTTTTATTATTTTGTCCATGCTTCCTTAATTATTTCTGTTTTCATATCTATCATGATCATTGATCCTTTTATAGGTATTCTTGTACTTATTTAAGCTGAAATTATTGTGTATGGTGTGTTTATTTTTTATACTGAGGCTTAACGTATATACGTGTGGGGTACTTTTCTTGTGTATATACGTCACCAACTCTTATCACATCCCCGCTATTGTATATTTTGGGAAGCAAAACGTGATATTTTGAATTTGATATGAGTTGTGATATGTATTGTTGTTAAAGAAAGATCTGTATAATATGTATGAGTTATGTGTTTTTAGCCATATATAATATGTATGATATATATTGGTTGGGAAATTTTTTGTTAAATAGGGACATGTATGAATGTATGAGTTGGAAACTTTTGTTTTTTGCCCAAGTATTCTTTGTCCGTGTTGTCAACCCTGGACAAAGCAATTTTAATTTTTTTTAGTTTTTTCTTTGTCAGGGTTGCCACCCGGACAAAGAAAAAGTTAGAAAAATTGAGGTTATTTTGTTTGGGGATGCCAACTTGGGACAAAGAAAAATCTAAAAAAATTGTGCGGGGTTAATAATCCTGGACAAAAGAAAATAACAAAAAGAAAATCTTTGCCTGTGTTGTCAACTCCGGACAAAGAAAAATAACTTAAAAAATAAAAAATGTCTGAGATTGGCAACTCCAAACAAAAAAAATAGTTAAAAAAAATAAATTGATCTCTTTGTTTTGGGTTGCCAATTCCGAAAAAGGAGAGAGCTAAAAAAATAAAATTGCTTTGTCTGGGGATGTCAACCCCGGGCAAAGAACACTTGGGCAAAAACAGAATCTTTGCTGAGGGTTGCCGACTCAGGATGAAGAAAAACGATCTCCCACTAACATGCAACGCCACACCACCGACTTGGCGCCAACTAGACGTGTCAGAGGTCGGTTTTTGAAAATATTTTTAGGGGAGGCCGATTTTTCAAATTATTTTTAAAGGTATATATTTTTAAAAATTGTCCTAAAAAATAAATTAAATTCTTTTCAAATAGTTTTTGCTAGATTGTTAGTACTTGTATATTATCAACAATTTATTTCTTTTTTGTATTTTCTTATTATTAATTTTTTTGTTTTAAATACAATTGTTTTCACTTCTCGTATTCTCCCTACATAAGCACCCTGAATATGGAACATGGAATATACATTTTTGTAATTTAGTTATTATATTTAAATATGGTTGTGAGGAGTCACACTGTAAGATCCAATATCTATATACTGCAAACATACAGTTTGAACTTGGAAATCCAAATTCGATGTGTAATCCTAAATTGTCAAAGGAATTTTAATTTAGGATTAAGATACTCACGTATTCTCTAAACCAAAATATGAAAGATTTAAGGGTCAAGGAGTACATACACGTGTCCTTGAAAGTTTTTTACATGAGTGCATTCTCTATCTTCAGACGCTCAAAAGGACGTTGCACGCAATTATTGTCTTGTGGATGTATCCAACTGCTAAATTCAAAAGATTGTTGTGGACAAATGCTCGAGCATATGATCAATGGTTCAAGGTTGTCCGGAACTTCGAGCTGTAAGTGGGAAACAATTTTGCTTAAATGAATAATTGAAATTTTTTTTTACACAAGTAAGTTTTCAAGTGTTTGATTGACAATGTGAAAATGTAATTTAGAAAGTATATTATCAATTGTAATGTTTGATATAACTGTAAAGTAAAATGAGAATTCAATTTCTTTTATTTGATTGTTTGCTTGCAAAGCCTGCTAAACATGAAATCAAAAAAATTTAAGTAACTAAATTTTGAAACAAAACCCTTACTTAATTAAAATATAAATAAAAAATATTAATCTACTAATAAAAATCTTAATCTAAAGCTAAAAAACATTAATCAAGTACTAAAAACATTAATATAATAACAAAAAATATTAATTTAATAATAAAAATATTAATCTAATGATTAAAACATTAATTTAATAAAAACATTGCAAATGGGCCTTCAAATGGGCTATAAAAATTACAAATGTGTATAGAAGTGAGTTCATAAGTAGACCACAAAATTAATGTTTTAAGTGCCAGTGAGCTTTGCAATCTCAAATTCAACCAAACACTCGCAATTTTTTTCCCCTGCAAGTGGCTTTTGCAGTCCAGCCCGCTTGCCAAACAAGCCCAAGTGAATCATAAGTCCTTGGACTCCCAATGTCTATTGCTCATGACATATTGACATGTTCTCTGGCCATTGTGAAATTAGAGGAATCATAAAGTCAACCATCAAGAATCTTTAAGGTTGGACATACCCGGATCAGAGTGATTTTGATGATTGATTTTTGAATAAAATGTTATTTTCCCCTCGTTTTTCCTCCCCATTTTAACCTTCACTTTCATATTACAACCAAATACCATAAAACTTATTTGTACAAATTCTAAGTTCTTACATTTTCTTCTCATTTCTCACTTACAATTTTCCTCTCACTTGCAGCAAACCAAACAGTCTCTTGGAGAAATTATAGCATAAGTGTCGACATCTCCAATAAAGTATTGCATTGTGTCACCTCACTAGTAATCACTCGTGGCATATAATATACACGTTACTGGGCGCGACATACCTGTCCGGTAACGTTTGCTTTTGGGCTTTATGGCGTAAAAAAGAATGAAATGAAAATGAAAATTCAAGATGTAAATTGGTTGTTCTTGAATAACTGTTCATCATTTGTTATTTTTTTTTTTTAAATAAAGAAGATTTTTGGCATAAAAACATAAATGTGTGCCTCTCAAAGGAGCGTCTGCATTGGATACTATTAGATTAGGATTTTGAAAGTGTTGGGCTTTGATTTGACTCCTAACCGAAATCAAGGCCATCCAAATTTGACCCAAGCTTCACCCCAACCCAAGCCCAACCTGGCCCAAACAGTAGAAATGCGATTTCCCTCCAGTTTCCTTCATAGACACTCTCATTCCTCAAATTCTCTCTGAAACTCAACAGCAACGACGACAACAACACAAAATAACATGCTCACAATCTTTAGCAGCAAATGCTAAATATCATTAGAAATTCAAGAGTGAAAATGCCACATTCCAATCATTTCTAAATAGGAAGGGGCCAAATGATTTCAACAAGAGGTCGCAATTATTCTTCATTTATCTCGTATAAAAAAACTAGTTTTTCTCCCATTATTTATAGTTTTTAGCTTAGACTAATGTGATTGGAATAAAACACGGGAAAAACGCTTATCAAATTAATTGTTACTACTTACAGTGGACTTAAAAGAAAATAATGAGAGACATAATTCTATTTGTATCAAGTCTTGAAGAAAAATACATGAGAGACAGATGCTAAAACCTATTCTGCTAGATTAGGAAAAAAAATATAAACGACATCTATAAAGACTGACTCATTTTTTTTATTTATGAAAATTGACCAACTTTGAGCATCTACACACGTTTGAAATTGGTTTTTTTCTCTCTTATCTTTTCCCTTTTTTTATTATGTTACATAAGAACACATGGTTGTTGGACTTGAGTTCTAATTTTAAGTGATTAGAATTTTGGTTGGCAAATTGCAATTTTAAATACACTATAAAAATGTAGGGCTGACAACTTTTAGTTTTAAACTATGTAAATTTTATTTTGTGAGCTGTGAATTTTGTCACACACAGTAATGTTTTATTAGTGTCAATAGTTGACATCCATGAGTAATAAATTTCATTAACTACATAGAATAAGAGGTATCTAATACTGGATTCTAAATTTCACTTAAAATAAAAAAACGTAACTTCAGGGGACTGAACTGGGTCTCTTTTTCATAAAGGGGTTGTTTGGTTGCAAGGAAGTGGGCGGAAGTAAGGAAATAGGGAAGTATAATTACTTACTTACCTATCTATCCAAACACCGGAAAAGGAAAATAAGAAAACCTCTTTTCTTTTTTACACAACCATTTCCTCATTTTCAGAGTGTTACAGTTAATTTTGTGGTCATGTAAATCTCATTTGTAATAAATTGTAATACAAAACAGTTAATTTTTTGACCATGTGAATCTCACTTGCATTCTAATTACAGTCTATTTTATTTTTCTTAATTAATTTTTATTTTAATATTATTTTACGGCTAACTTTGTGGTCAACTTTTCCACTTCCACTTTCACATTACCATCCAAACACCGAAAAAAACAAAACATTTTTCAAACCACACTTTTCAACAACATCCAAACACCGAAAACTTACTAACCAATTCTCAAGTTCCAAAAGGAATTATTACTACTTCCTCAATTCCTCACTTTCACCCTTAACCAAACAGGCCCAAAGATGGACAAAAATTTAGAATACTTATTCGGGCAATTTTATTTTAAAGTATCTTTTTAAAATAATTAAAAAATAAACTCTACGAAAAATAATTTAAAAAATCAATTCCTTTCTCACCATGTAAGCAACATGTTGGCGGACAGTGCAATTGTCCCGCCTATGTATTTTTTTTTTCTAGAAAGTTTTTTATGTTTTGAATTGTCAATCAAAATCTAACTTTTAACTATAGGAGTTTAATTCAGAGTCTAGACAACATATCTACGAAATTCAGGGAAAGAGATGTGTGCCCACTTAAAACCTAAAATATGTGAAAAAATAAGAAATCACACATGGTGGGGGTAATTATGCAAATCGCTAATGTAACGACAAAGAGGTCGTAATTATTTTCTGGAGAAGTTTGTTTTTCTAATTAAAATTAAAAAGTAATTTAAAAAATGCCCTATTTATAAAATTGGGTTTTTAATAAATTTTTATCTAGAAAAAGCGCATATTTTGCTAAAATAAAAGGAAAAGGGAAAAAAAAAAAAAAACTTAGGGCGGAGTATGACTCTGTAATTAAGTCGTGGCTCCGTCACGCTAAAACCACACACAAGTATTTCGGGCCATTTGCTCCGCAGTGGGCTTGGTCGGAGGAGAGCAGCGGGCTGGCCGGGGGTTTTGCTCGGCTGACGACGATAAAAGATTTTGGGTTTCAGGTGCGCTTTGATTAAGATTTGATATCATTTTATTGTAATATTACGAGTCCTTGTGCCCCAAATTTGATTTTGGGGTTTAATTCTGATGCTGTTGATGTTTCTTCTAATTTGGAACATTGGGTATTTAATTTAGCTGAATGGCATAGCTCCAATAGTTCGCTTCTCTTATTAAAATTTATTTATATACATTTGTTTGTATTGATCGATCATGTTGGTTTTGCTTTTTTTTTTTTTTTTTTGAGTAAAGAAAAGAAAAGAAAATCTTTAACTTTTCTTGTTCCCCTCTCTTCTTTTCCTTATTCAGAACTTTTGACATTGATGATTGTGAATACATTGAATGTGAAACCTGAGGCGGTGAGGACTTGCAGAATTGTGTTGTGTGTTAAGTGAACAGATTGCAATTTTTTGAGTATTTTGTGTAATGTACTCTTCGTTTTTTAATCGTTTTGAATTAAGAGGAAGAGAAAGGAGTAATGGGATTGAAAAGGAAGGGAAGGGAGATAGAGATGCTTATGGTGGTAGGAACCTTGGATTTCTTCTTGGTGCTGCTTACTGTAGCAGCTAAAATAACCTCATTTTTTTTTTTTTTGAAGGTTACACACATTAGGTGCTCTTTTTTGGAACTTTTTGAAAATGCAAGTGCTACCTATTTTTTTTTTTTTTTGGGGTCGGGGTTGGGGTGGGGGTTTAAGAGGGTTTGCAAGATTTAATATGCAAATAGAAATTTAAAAGATGAAGAACACGCAAATTTTTTTCTGTGGTCGATAAAAATTGGCTTACTGTGGATCGAATTTACCACAAGCAATTTGATCGCTTCCCAAATAGTACCTGTCAGAGCACACAGGAAAAGACACCTTTTAGGTTAGGAGCACCGGTATGGTGCAGACCTAAGACCCTCGGACGTGAAAATCAGTAGGTAGAATGGAAAGAAAGATCATTAGAGGATAACTGCCAGAGTAGTAGACGGAGACGCCGCGCAGAAGACAAATATGGGCGTGATAGGAGGGACCAACATGGGATAATTGCCGGTGTGATTGGAGAAAAGACTGCGCAGAGGACAACTGCGGGCGTACTGGTGCACTAGCAGATGAGAATTGCCTGGTGTGGTGTGTGTTCTGAGGATTAGGGAAGCGATCCCCTTCTCCTAGGAGAAGAAGGATCATATACACCTAGCAGTGATGTCGGCGTGGATGCATGATTGATGGGTTGCTGCAACTGCATGATTTACACATGCTGAATTCGTTGTAACGATTGTGATTATTGGTGTTAATCGGTTAGGATTGCATGTCGGTGAATCTACCAATATCCATAACGGCCCGCGCTGATAGAGATGTTACACATTATAAACGTGGGGATGAAGGAGTTGCATAAGTATCCGCAGAGATCATGAATGATATGTTATTAGAGCTTCTGCTCGGAGTTGGAGACTTCGGACCGTGAAAGGTTCTGGAGCAGTAAGGTCTTCGAAGTGGAAGGTAGCTCCGGGACGGTTACGAGTGACAGAGGCTCCGGGATAGATTCTGGAAGTTGCGGATCTCTCGAGGAAAGACACTTGGTAGTTTGGACACGTGTCATCATCCTGATGCGGGTCAAATTTTCACCACTACAGATGCCTCCGCTTGCCCACTTGTCGGGATATGTGGAAGAGGAGTTGGGGAAGCGAAGATACTCAGATGGATATCATTGCCTTAAAACTCATTATGACGCTTGCGGGCAAAGGAATGTGATGAATCTCTTCGGATCATTGTAGATCTTCTGGAATTAATTGTGAGTTGCCAGTTGTCACATCGTGCGTCTGGATCTCTCAAAAGGTTATGTCCTGTGTCTCTTTGAATCCTGGCATCATTATGATTGGGATGCAGGATTTTATGATTTGACGGCGCGATTGATCTTCTGTCTTTACTGTTGACCGAAAATTCGGATTGCGGTCCGACTTTTCAGAGATCGAAAATTTGAATTGGAGGTGATTGGGCTTCTCGTCCATCTATAAATAGAGAGAGTTCTGTGAGAGAAAATCTTGTGTCTCTTCTTAAAAAACCCTTGCTTCAAAACCCTAACTTCTTCTTTCATTGCTGCGTAGCATGTCATCCTCTTTTTTTTCATCAGATGGAGGAAGAAAAAGTAGAGGGGGAGGGATGAAGAAATGGTGATCATGCTCTCTCTTCTAGTGAGTCTGAAAGGTGTGTTGCATTAGTCGCCATGAAGGGCCATAACAGGGTGCCGCCGCAAGGGGGTACGCAAGACGAACGGATGGGGTTTCAGTTTGCCAAAGCGGAGGTACGCTGGCTTTTCCTTTAGTGTTGGAGTCTCTCTGCTGGTGATTTGGAGTCTCTCTGTTTTGGCAGTAGTACTTCTCTTAGGCGGTACTAGGGTGCTGACGTAATTTCTTCACTGTCTTGCCAAAGCCCATCTCGTCGGACACCATCGCTGCCCTCCCAGAGGGCTTCCTGAGAGTCCTTGTCACTGCGGTGTCGGTTTGGATGCCTTGGAGTCATGGGGAGTGGAAACAAGGTGTTTGAGGTTGAAGCATCGTCTCTGACCCTGGCCTTTTGGTCTTCTCTTCACGGAAGCTGGGTTCTTTGGATGGTGGCACGAACAATAGGGTGGTGTCTTTCGGTAGATGTTTCCCTGTGACTCCGAGCGTGTCTTTTGAGTTCGGAGGTGAGGCGGGAATAGTGGGATTGATTGGAGCGTCTGGACCTGGATTTATTGTATTTCTTTTTAAAATGCAATACAGAGATGTAAAAGAATTTGTATTACTCTTGTCAGACGTAATCAAATAAATATAATGGGATGGTTTTTGGAATGGATTTTTTTTGGAAAGCAAATGATTTTGGAATGAAAATAATTAATGCTTAGATCTTGCCTGGCTTTTTTTATCGTTAGCTTTTTGAATTGGTATGACCATGCATCTTCGCAGTGCTGATCTCTTCTTCTGGTGTGGTTGGTTGGATATGAAGTGGTTTGGAGAGTTTGCATTGTTGTTTTTGAGTGAGGAAGATCCCATCAGCGTTACCTACAAATTTTTGGCCTCCAAGTGGGGAAATTTTAGTAGCGGAGTAAGATCAAGGATCACAAACTTGGTGACTCGGATCCGGAACGACCTTGCCTGTTCTGAGACCAGTCCACGAGTCAACTTATTGCATTGTTTTGGTTAACTCGGGGCTGACTCGGCCAAGTCAGCCCCGAGTCAAGCCAAAATTTCATATAATTAATTTCATGTAATTTAAAATTTTACTGAAAAGGTAGAGCTAATCTTTACTTTTATGAAAAAAGTAGTTAATTTAAATTTAATTAACTTTATATAATTTACTATTATGCATTTATTTTGATATTTTAATACCGCGACACATGTATTTATGCATTATTTTCATGTTTAGTGAGCTAGGTGATATATTTTGGACATGTTATACGTCAACTTTGATGTTTATATTTTTTTAAGATTTGTCATGATTTTTTCAGAATTTTTTGAGCCCTTCATGTAATGTTTCACGTGTATCGCCCGAGCGGGGCCGCGACGCCGCGACTTATATGGTACAGTGCCCACCGGGTCGACGGCTGAGACCACTACTTTGAACCATGAGTTGGATTCATAGTCTTCTCCTTGTGGGGAAATCTCATTAGCGGAGCGACAAACTTTAGTTGGACTGTGTGGGGAAATCCCATCAGTGGAGGAGAAACTCAAAGTGGAGAAAAATCTCACAGCGGAGGAAGGACTCTGAGTGGGAGAAATCCTACAGCGGAGGATTTTGACTGCCTGTAGGCTAATCGAGACGGAGCACGTAGGCTGGCGCTTGCGTTGCGATCTCCGAGTGGGGGAAATCCCATCAGGGGGAGTGCAAGCTTTTGGCCTCCTAGTGGGGGAAATTCCAGCAGCGGAAGGAGGACTCTGAGTTTGAAAAATCTCACATCGGAGAGTTTCGACTACCCGTAGGGCCTGGTTGGTTGTCGTAATTGGCCGTAATCCGTAAGTCATAATTGATAAATTCTTTTACAGTTGTAAATGAGTTACATGCATATAAGTTTTACGATGTTTGGTTGATAATATAAAGTTGTAAGTGAGAAAGTGTATTGTGTTTTACGGTGTTTGGTTGTCGTAATGTGTAAGTCGTAAGTGAAAAAGTTGACCACAAATTAACTATTTGGTGATTTAAAATTTTTTAATATTGCAAATAAATACTAAAAATGCTAAATAATAAAAAATTAATATTAACATAAAAAATAATACAAATTTGCATGACCACAAAATTAACTGTAAGTGGGCTGTAAGTGAGTGGTAATTGGGTTGCAAGTGAGTGGTAATTGAGTTGCGTAAGTCTTTTACGAATTACAGTCGAAACAAACGCCATAGTTGTAATTGGGTTGTAAATTATTTATGAATTACGGCCTTTTACAGCTTTTACGTCCAAACAAACAACCCCGTAGGCTAATCGATAGGGAGCCCGTAAGCTGGCGCCTGCGTTGCCGTCTCCGAGTGGGGAAAATCCCATCAGTGGGACATGCAAGCATTTAGCTTCCAAGTGGGGGAAATTCCAACGTAATAAGGACTTCGAGTGGAAGAAATCCCACAGAGGAGGATTTCGACTGTCCGCAGGCTAATCGAGAGGGAGCCCGTAGGCTGGCGCTTGCGTTACTATCTCTGAGTGGGAAAAATCCCATCAGCGCAAAGCATGCAAGTTTTTGGCTTCTAAGTGGGGGAAATCCCAACAGCGGAAGGAGGACTCTGAGTGGAGAAAATCCCAGTAACGCAGTTGAGTTCGCAGTGATCTCCGAGTGGGGAATCCCATCAGCGGAGCAATGAACTTGGTTGGATTGTAATAGTTAGGGGTTTATTCGATAATTGACATAAAACACATGGAATATAATCAAAATATATGGGGGATCATGTGGTGAAGGTACTGCCCTATTTTTATTGGAGATGTGAGATCACTCAATCGCTTTTTATTGGGTGATCAAGTGTTGCGGTTGGGCAAACGAAAGTGTTCGACTATCATGATTTGAAGGCTGATTTGGGTGTAAGGACGTATTCTTTGAGGAAGCCCTGGCGGTCGAGGTCTTTATTTTTGGAGGCTCCAACAGTGGATAGTCTTGTGCCCTTACTCTTGTGGTACGAACATTACTCTTCTGCTCTGGGATGTGTAGGATCGTACCGAATTGGTCTGGGCGTGATCTGTCGGATCTGTTGCTCCTTCATGTCAGTGAGAATCTGAAGGATCTGGCCTTCGAATAATGGCGGTTGGGCGTTGGTGGCTACCCCCTGAGGTGAGGAGGAACCGGTGTCCTCGGTGGCGTGCTCTTGATCATTGCAGGCGGGGGGACCGTGCCCCCGACGGTGCTGTTGGTCTTGCCTTTTGAAGGGGCGCCGTTGTGACTGATGGTTTGCTTTCTCGGGGCCATTAGCGCGTAGGAAGAGGCATTTTTGAGGAAAGTTTTGGATGGGGGAGACCTTGAGTGTGGATTCAGATCTCAATGAAAGCACCGGTTTGCGGCAGATAAAAACTAGCTTACCGTTGATTGAACCCATCACAAACGATTTGAGCGCTCTCGAATGGTAATTGTCAGAGCGCACACAAGTACTTTTCAGGTTAAGGGCACCTGTGTGGTGCCAATTTAAGACCCTCAGACATGAGAATTAGTAGGTGAAATAGACAGAAAAGATTAGCAGAAGACAACTGCCGTGTTAGTAGATAGAGATGCCGAGCAGAGGACAACTTTGGGCGCGATAAGGAGATTGGCAGAGGATAACTGCTGATGTGATAGGAGAAAAGACCGCGCAGAGGATAACTGCAGGCGTGTTGGTGCTGTAAAAGAGGAGACTGCCTGGTGTGTTCTGAGTATTAGGAAAGCGGTCTCCTTCCCATAGGAGAAGAAGGATCATGTATACTTGACAGTGATGCCGACGTGGAGGCAGGATTAACGGATTGCTGAATGGCACGATCTACATGTGCTAAATTCATTGTAACGGCTGTGATCATTGGGCTGGTCGGTTAGGATTGCATGCCGAGAAATCTGCCACTGTTCATAACTGCCCACGCTGTAGGGGCGTTACATGTTATGAACGCGGGGGAGGAAGGAGTTGCATAAGTATCAACAAAGATCATGGACGATCTGTTATTGGAGCTTCTGCTCAGAATTGGAGACTTCGGATCATGGAAGGTTCCGGAGCGATAAAGTCTTCGGAGTGGAGGGTGGCTACGATATTACTAGGAGTGATGGAGGTTTCGGGATGGATTCTGAGAGTTGTGAATCTCTTGAGGGAAGACACTTGGTAGTTGGACATACGTCATCGTCTTGACACAGGTCAAATTTTGACTACTTCAGTTTCATTAGTGCAATATGAAATATGCAAAGTAATAATACATATGCAAAAGCAAAATACAAATATAAAGGGAGAAGGATGAGAAATTCAAACACAAAGACAATGATTTTTAGGTGGTTCGGCTCCCCACCTACGTCCACCGTAAGGACCTCCTCTTTGGCTTTCAATCCATTACACCACTTATTACTCAAATCCGGGTCAAGGACTTTAATACAACCTATCCTCTTCCAAAGAGGATTCACCAAATGAAACTCTATTACATAGAATTTGTTCTCTAATCATAAGACCACTTAAACTCCCTAAAAAGAGAAAATTACAACGTGGAGGCTCTATGAGGGTTTTGATAAATTGATCACTAAAAGGAAATTAATTTAAAATTTTAAGAGATTTGAAATGTAAGCACTAAATGATATGAACTCGAAGAGTTTCTCTTGAACTTGTATCTTTAAAATATAATGAAAGCTTGTAGTATACACACACACACACTCAAATCAAACACATGTTCAAAAACCAAGGAGAGTAAGAAAACATGTGTTCTAAAATCAAGAAAGAAACTCTGTCCAAAATCAAAGAGAGAAAAACATGTGTAAAATTCAATTGGACATCCAAATTTAAATTAGAAAAAAGAAATATCCAATATTCAAGGAGAAATTTGAAATTCAAATATAAAGATTCCATGTATAATAAAAGTAGCTTTGGGCCAAATAAAAATATTTAAATATGAACCTTTGCCACTCCTCTCACATTTATGTCCTAAATATAAGCTTGAAATAAAACCAAAACAAATCTTCTTGTCATTCCTCCTTATGTTGTCCTCACATTTTTATTCCTAACAAATATCTTTGCATATACAATTGTTAGCAATACTTAGTTTGTGCAAACATCAAAACATGTGGTAAAACCAATACTTTTGACATTGACTGTGAATTTGAACTGGGGGGGGGGGAGGGAACTACCATCCGGTAGGAGGCACCTCAACAACGCCTTCAGAACAGACAAAGGAGCTTACGCTCTGTATCAAGGGAGAAACATCCCGGTGGAATGAATTGTTTGAAATTTAGTAGACCCTCACAACTAGCCTCCACAAACTTTTGAACGCCTCCACATATCGTGAACAACCAACTGTTGTGATTCGAGCCTTCAATAATGTGCATATTAATCTTTTTGTCGAAAAATCCCCTGTGCCACTTCCATTGGAAAGATTCAAATTGTTGACCTCCAAATTAGAACGGGAGTTTTGTTACTACATGAGCTAAGCATAAATAAGGAAGTTGAAGTAGGAGGAGGTGTCACAAATGAAAGGAACACTGGGTAAGAGAAGCCAGGCAATGCAACACCCAAGGAGAAATACTTGAGGTTAAGCACAAAAATCTAGGAGTGAAGCCAAGTTTGGCATGGAGGTTGAGGTGCAAAGTTCATTGCCGAGATGAGGAGCAAATAAGCAGTGGAGGATTGGGTCAACTGTATGGCTGCTTAGTAGTTGCAGGGAAATTCTCTAATCCAAGTTAGCTTGCAAAAAGGTCAGATGGGAAGGGCAAAACTTGGTGTTTATGGAATATGATAACCAGATAAAATCTTTTAAGTTGTATTTACACCCAATAATTGGAAGCTAGGTTGAAGGTTTAGAAATCTTGTAAGCCTCTGAATGTTCTTTCAAATTCTTGTTAAATTATCTTGCTCATCAACTCTTCATCAATTTTGTGGCCTTAATTCATTAGAACATGCTCAATCATGCAAGATAATTAATTGATCAATGCATATCGTGTGCATATGTATCTTGCAAATTTATATATCATGAGGTTCTTTCACGGTTCGAAGACTCGACCGAGTCGGATCTGACTTGACGGGTGATGAGACGAGTCTAAGACCCGAATCGAAAGATCCGTCACAGTTTCAACTGACTCAAAACTGACTCAGAGTCAACTCGGCCGAGTCACGATACAACTCGGATTGACTCGGACGATTCGACCGAGTCCCATCGAGTTAACTCTGAGTCATGGTATGATCATCTGTTCAACTGTGAGTTCACGGTTATAAAGGAAAAAATAAAAGAGAAAAAACTTACCTCTCTTTCAGATCCAGATCCGGATCTGGACCCGATTCGCCACCGAGCCCAGACCCGCCGCCGACAATCCCAGATCCCATCCCTAGTTAATTGTCTCTCTCTCCCCCTCTCTCCCACTCCATCTCTCCCAATTTCTCTCTCACAATGTCTCTCTGTCTCTCCCCTTTCTCAGTCTCTCTGTCTCTCCCCCTTTCTCAGTCTCTCTGTCCCAGTCTCTCTATGTCTCTTCCTATCCCTCCCTCTCCCGCTCTGTCTTTCTCTCCTTCTCCATCTCCCAGTTTCTCTCTCGGAGTCTTTCGTCTCTCTCCATCTCTTTTCCTTCCTCCCCGTGTCTCTGTTTCTTTCTCCCTCTCCCTCTCCCTCTCCAGTCTCTCTCTGTCTCTTTTCCTCCACCTCTCTTTGTTTCTTAGTCTCTCACTCTCTCTTGCTCTCTGTCTCCTTCCCTCTCCCTCTCCCTCTCCCTCTCCCGGTCTCTTTCTCTTATAATCTCTCACTTGCTCTCAGTCTCTCTCTCCCCCTCACTCTTCCAGTCCTCTCTCTCACAATCTCTCTCTATCTTTTTTCTCTCCCTTCCTTTTTCTGTCTCTATTTCTCTCTCCCTCCCTCTCTCTTTCGCTCTCTTTCCCTCTCCCTCTCCCTCTCCTATTC
This sequence comes from Agave tequilana, assembly GCA_038442645.1. Taxonomy (NCBI): domain Eukaryota; kingdom Viridiplantae; phylum Streptophyta; class Magnoliopsida; order Asparagales; family Asparagaceae; genus Agave; species Agave tequilana. Next base: position 30,643 of record JAVJIF010019744.1, read on the forward strand.
TCTCTCCTCTGTTAATTTAATTTACTCTTTTAATGTTAATTCATTAGAAATGTTTTAATTTATTGTAAATTTAATTTAGTGTAAATTTAATCTTTTAATGTTAAATTAATATTAATTCAATATATATGCTAATTTAATTCAGAATGGCTTCAAAGCAGCGCGAGATTGGTTGGGAACATGGTACCCCCATTGGTGGAAGTAGAAAACTTGTGAAGTGTAATTATTGTGAGAAATAAGTACATGATGGTATCACTAGATTGAAGCATCACATAACATATGTATCCGGTCAGGTGGAAGGATGCTTCCGAGTACCAAAAAAGTTGTCTCAAATATTAAAACATCTTTCTGAAGGTAGTAAAGAAAGAGCTGCCAATGAGTGCGATGATATGGGATTCAGATTATTATGCCACACAACATACAGATCATGGAGGCTGACCAGGGATTTCGCAACAGCGTAGACATTTGGATTGATTGGTTGATTTGAGTTCTATCGATTATTCGAGTGGACATGATAACTACTCATATGGTTATCATAGTCTTGAATGTCATTTGTAAGAGTTAGGTTTGACATCAGACCAACACTATAGTGTGGGTTATGTCATCGTGCTCGATAGAGACATAATCATCATGGTGATTATTCTAGCACGGTGAATATTCTATTAGCAGTGTTGAATATCGAAGTTTTGAGTATTATCACCATGGAGCTAATATTGCATAACTCCCACCACCATATTACGCTGATGCGAGATCTTCTAGCCAATCATCTCAGCCTACCGGATCTCACCAACAAACTTACTGTTTTCCTTGTGGAAACTATATACCTGGTTTATATAATTATCGCGGGGATGACGATAATGGTGATTTTGTGCCTCATCACAATTTAATGTGAAAATGACTACATTAATAGGTATTTATGAATGTATTTCATGCAATTTACTGTATTATACATGTATTTTGATATAATTCTACTGAAGATACGCGTATTTATGCTTTCTCTTTATGTTTAGTGTGCTAGGTGCTATATTTTGGACACATGATATTTGAATGTTGATGTCTATATTTTTTAAGATTTGTCGTGATTTTTACACTATGTAGCATTTTATGCGTATCGCTCGAGACCGATCTGAGACGCCACGATCGATCTGTCTCAGTACCCGCCGATTCGGTGGCGAGACTGTGGCCTTGAATCATGGTTTCATTCTCATTATTCATATAACATGAGCTCTCTTTCGAAGAAGCAAATTGACAATACAATTATGATTTCACGGGTCAGTGAAATATCAAAAAACTATAAATTGCAAATTATGCATCACCTATTAATATATAACTTCAAGATCGAATACCCACAAACATATGTAGTGAATCCCATCATCACATCAACAAAACCATGTCAGAGTGAGGAGCCTTTCTAGGAGGAGGAAATTCAAAAGACTGCCATTAATTTAAGAACCGGCGTAACTCTGTGTCCTAATGGTTTTTCTTGGAGTCATGTAAACTTATTAATAAAAGCTTGACAAGGTTTGAAATGTCTCTCGATTCTGATATGTGGTGCTAATGCTGTATCACATTTTGGTTTATGAGAACCCGGAGGCTGATGTTGGTGCTATTGTTCTCAATCGGGGTTTCCCTTCTCGGAGAATACACAAGCATAGGTTTTCGAGTGAGGGAGCCCTCAGCTACGAAGCTGAGCAGATAGTTGCTCAATTGGGGATGAACCTTCCGAGGGGTAGTTTCCAATTGAGAATGAGCTTTTGGAACCCAGAGATTGATCTTTGTACTATGATTCTCGAGTGTGGGCTTCTCCTTGGAACACAGATGGCGCAGCCCAATTAGGGATGAACCTTCCGAACGGTAGTTGCCCTATTGGAGATGAGTCAAGGTAGTTGCCTGATGGGGATGACCCTTCCAGATGGTAGTTACCCACCGGGGATGAGCTGTAAGGGTGGTGGTTGCCTGATTGGGGACGAGCCTTTTAGAGACAGTTGCCCAATCAGGGATGAATATTGCCTGGAGGGGGATGCTTGTGTAATCATTCTCGAGTGGGGACTTCCCTTCTCGGAACACATAGGCGGAAGTCTCCGGGTAAAGGGAGCTTTCAACCACGAAGCTGACACTGGCAGTAGCTTGATTAAGGATAAACCAGAGTGATTCTGGAGATGAATATCTGTATTGTCATTCTTGAGTAGGGGGCCCTCCTTTTAGGAACATAGGGATAGAAGTTTCCGGGAAGATACACTCATGAATTTGCTACATGGGGGCTGATGAGAGGATTGACGGATCCTGTGGAGGATGTAGAGAGCCGGAAGCCAGACATTGGAGTTATAGGATCTCAAGTGGTCCTCGAATGTAACATCATGACTCTGGAGAAGAGAGCTCTAAGCTGGCCGAGTGGGGGCCGATGAGCCGGTTCCACAGATCCTGATAAGAATGTAGGGAAGGCATTAAGAGTTGAAATGTATTTTTATTAAATAACTTTAATAAAATACATAAAAAGTTAATAAGATACATGAAACTTTTATCCGTTAGAAGAACTTTCCTGCTCTTATTTATCGAGTTGGTGTTAGTCAATCACTCTGTACTGGGTGACCATGTGTTGTGGTCGATTCTTAGATGGGGTCTTCAGCTGTTTTGTCTTAGAGGAAGCTCCGAGTGTGAGAATGTACTTTCAAAAATTGCCTTGCTGGACAAGATCTTCGAGGTACTTACAGAGAGACCGGCATTAAGAAGTCCGATGCCCTTGTTGTCATGGAAAGAGCAGCAGTCCTTCACTCCAGGACGAGCAGAGTCGTGTGGCTTTGCTTTCAGACGTTTCACCCATAGTTGACCCTTGATGGCTTCGAAGACATCCTGGATCGAGAGCTTCAGCGGAGTGAAGCGTAACGCTGTCATCCACCCTGTAGGCTCAGAGTGGGCTCTGCTGAGGGTGTGAGAATTGTCGCTTCTAGAAAGCACCCTGCTTTCCTGGTTGTCAATGGAGGGGTCTATGTGCTACGCTTTGGTTTTGCTCCGCCGTCGCCGTGGTTGAAAGATGGGTTGGCAGAGCTTTTCATTGCTTCTCCAACTGGATGTACAGTTGGGCTCAGTTCATGACATCGCTCTAACAGGTGACACTGTACTTCACCAGATGTTTGTACAGCGGGTCGGTGACCCGTAGCCCATTGATGAATGCGAGAGCAGATGCATCTTCGCTGCATTTGTGTCCTTGAATAGCTGGTTTTGAAAGTAACTAATCTACGCCTTGAGGCTGTCGGAGGGCCTCATCTTGATGGAGAGAAGTGATGATTGTTCTACTTGAACTCCTGGCGGAGGAGTATTGAGCGAGAAACAACTTGATGAGATCCTCGAAGCTGATTGAGCGTGGCGGAAGGGAATAGAACCAATCGGATGCTACCCCAAGCAGGCTGAAGGGAAAGATCCGACACAAGATGGAGTCATCTCGAGCGTGGATCACTATCTTGTCTTAATACTAGCGGAGGTGCGGAACCGGGTCGCTCTAACCGGATTAACGGTCGAAGGTCGGAATCGTGAACTTCTTGAGAAATTCATATTCTAGTATGCTTTTGGAGAATGGAGAGTTGGATACATCGGTGGCGATGGCTCTGAGTTTGCCGTGACTTGACATTCTTGCTTCTTTGACTCGCTTTAGTACAAACTTGTCGAGATCTTGGATGAGAACAAATTCCTCGGTCTTCCTCCGAGAATGATCGTGTCGATCCTTCACGCGGGGATGAGACGAACTCGACCCGCCGTCAAATGCTCTGGTGGAGTGGGGGAGGCAGCTCTGCGACGCTACCGACTTTGAGAGTGCTTGCCGCTTGTAGCCTCCATAGCAGTGGGCCTCTCTGGCAATAGAGGCGGTCCTCGGGTGTTCTGGAGGGCTATGATCTGGGCGAGGAGCTGATCGTTTGATGTTTCATCTTCTCCCATTCACGGACCGCATTTTTCCGATCATGCGCTGCTTGTTCACACTCGCGGGTCGAACACGGCTTGTTTCTTTGCATCTCCTCCCTCACGTAACCAAACATTTTAAAGAGTTAGGCTTCGTAAGTTGATAGCGGGTGGATGTCTTTGGTTGCCCCCTATGAAGGTGCATAGACAATATCTTCCCGATGGGGCTGAGATTGAGGCCGCTCGAGGAAACGATGCCCCTAGCGGTGGCAATGGGTTTGCCCTTGGAGGTGGTCCCTTCGTCGGTGGACAGCTGCTTCTTCGGGGCCATGGCTCGTTGGAGAGGCTTTTTGAGGATGAGTTTGATAGGAGAGAAATCTGAGTGTTGGGACTCAGAACTCAATGAAAGCACCGGTTAATGGTGGAGATTTTTCGCCGCGAGCGATCGGGCGGTTGATCCTCACCATAAACGAGGGAAGAGTCGAGTGGGGATTAAGTATAAAATAGAGATCAGAATACAGACAATAGACCGGGAAACATGGTTTTTACGTGGAAACCCAAGTCGGGAAAAAAACCACGGGGAGGAGAAGAATAATCCACTATAATCTGTAGGTTATATGATTACATGGATTGAATGCCAGAGTCTCGGTGTTAGGCTCTTTTGGGATCAGGTAAAAAAGGAGAAGGTCCATTTAATTTTGTTCTGATCTGTATGCATGAGGGCGGATGATACATGCCTGATCCTCATAAGCGTACAATCTGCACGTGTTGGTTTGTTGTAACTACCATGATTGTTGGCGCTTGCTTGATGAGATTGCATGCAGAGAATCCCGCCTCAGTCCATAACTGCCCAGGTTGGAGGACGTTTCACGTTGTGAGAATGGACGGAGATCAAGCTGCGTAACTGAAGGCGAAGATCAGGGATGATATGTTGCCAAGATTATCTTGTGCGGAGCTGAAGTCTCTGAAAAGGGTGGACTTCGAGACGACTGAGAGTATCGGAGTTATCGGGATGAAATGTCCATGAGCCGAGGAGCAGCCTCAAGAATGGCTCTGAAGGGACAGAGGCTTCTCGTTGCTAGGACACGTGTCATGATTCTGTGAGGATCAGATTTTGACCACTGCACTACCTGATACCAAAACTGATATAAATCAAGAAACAGATTTCTTCGGTTTGAGTTTTTCTCTAAAGCTCTAAAAGAAAGAAAATGAACTGTAGCTGATTCTCACTGGCTCATGTCATGACAACACCCGTCACCCTAACAACTTGTACGTGTCTAATCATTCATGAGGTCTTTTCAGTTTCAATTGTTCTCTGACCCTTAAGAATTTTTAGCTTAAAATGAGCTAATGCTGGAATGTGAAGCTTCTAAGTTACAGAATAACCCTAATGCCAAAGTTATCAGTCCATTTAACTTAGAGAGAGAGAGAGAGAGGAGAGAGAGAGATTCTTAAAGAATCTTTAAAAAGAAATAGATTTGTTGAATCCTAACCTTTATTTACACACCCAATATGTTTGGACTTTTTGGCTCGATATCTGGAAAGAGTTGGAGTGCCAACTATACTTAAAGAAAATGATTATGATGCTATTTGAATCTTCTAAGGTGCACTATGAGGAGGAAAGTGGGAACTTATCTCAATACAATCTAGGTACCCAAACACAGAGTCAACCAATGGGGAGATACATTATAATTCATAAGGATTTTAAACTCGAACAAGAAGCATATTAATGCCCAATTTTTACTATGATTTTTTTGTTCATTTGACTCTTGCATCCAAGAAATGCCTAAGTTTGTAATAACAGTTATTTTGGCTTATCCACCTATTCATGAAAGTTGGATTGAATTTTTTAGGTATCCAATCTATATAGATTACTATTACACTAGGTATTATATTATACAATATTTTATTGAAATGTAATTAAAAAACTCCATCAATTATTCCAAAAAATGTTAAAATATTGATGATTGTCTTAATAATTTTTAGTAATTGTTATTTGTTTTTAGAATTTTAGAAGAGGCGAGCTGTGCGGTCAAGATGAAATGTATGATATTCCCGATACTGCAGTACTTGTACCATAGACCTTTGGCTGATACTAATACTAACACTAATTCTCATATTTCAAACCTTGCTTTAAAAGGTGGCCCACTTTGAATGAATTAAAATGGCCATGCTAGATCTAGTTTCCAATTTTTAAGTGGTTAAATATATATTAGGCATAGATTCAATGATAAACATATGACATGCTACTGGTATGGAGATATAACAATATTTTTTAAGAGATTTGCCTTGGTCCTCATAGATACACAACCATAACAGAACTATATACACACATAATGTAGGTTCTTATGAATACATACGTACTTGTTTACATACAGTTGCACACATTTTGTATGTATGTGCATGCATGCATCTATATGCATGTGGTATCATGTTGTCTAATATTAGCTGATTCTGATAATATCATTTCGAGTTTTGAGGTAGGTGATATGATATAACTATATAATATGAGCTGATATGAGGGCTCATATGGCTGACATTGGAGATGTTGATACTAAAAATCATTAGCCGATATTGATACCAACACCTAGAATTTTAACACATGGTATGCCTGAATATGTAGTATTTGTATATTAATATGTCATTCTTTTAAATATGGCATGAATAAAACACTATTCCCTGACATTTAACATAAACTGTCTAGTTATGTAAGGTGATAAATTTCTAATCCTTATTCTTTATTATTAAGAAAGGGGAGTCATATAAATGCATCCACAAATTTAATTCAATTTTGAATGCCAACATTCATGAATTAGATTTTTTAGCTTCTCAATATTGGATATGCATGCATCTCATATATGTTACGGATTTCAAGATTGCCTGAAGTAGTATCCAACATAAACTTACCAAGCAATCAAGTAGGTCTCCTCTATAGGTACACATGCTTCATGTCTGAATACAATTAGATATTGTAAGCTGATAAAACTTCTTAATGGACCATCACACAATCATTAGGTGCTTGCTTCATGGACAAACTTGGAACATGGTGGATGCAACTCAGACTTCTTTTACCAAGGCTTAATACATTTTTACATGGCTTACTTCCAATGAGATTATTGCATCTGGTCCTTGAATCTACCTTTATTAAGTAGATGACTAAAAGGCATATGATAAGTTTGATCAACCTTTCCTCTTGGAAACTCTTTAAGCCAAAGGATTTGATGTAAGGTAGATCTTGGAGACTAAGTTCTGCGTCAGGCAATGTATTAGCCCCATCTTAATTAACAATATCTTAAATAGTTGTATCTGCTATCTGCATGGTGTTTTGGTAAGGCGAATATTTTCCATTATACTTGACTTTCATGTATTTGGATGTTTTTATCGGGTTGGACATATCTGCTTCCTGCTTAGGATAATTGCACGAAACACCCCTTAAGTTTGACATGTGTTGCACTTATATCCTGAAGATTGAAACTAGTTCGCATCACCCTTGGTTTAGCTTTGATCCAAAATTTGACTTGAACACATTTGAACATTTGTTAGTTTAACCCTCATCTACAAGTAGATTCACCAACTGTTCTGGATTGGGGCTGAGCTCTGGATCGCATGAACCCAATAGTTGCATGAAGAATTCTGCAGCAATAGAATCTCCGTGCTGGACTTTTATATATCCACGATGACCTTAATTTTGCTGCAACTCCACATTTACAGACAGGGATTTCTTGATCTACGATTGTTGAATGGGCACCACAAAGGACTTCCTACCCCTGTACACCCCTTGAGCTCATTTGTTGAATTGTGAGATGAAGAAGACATCTCGTATCTGTGGGGTATAATATTAAAAAAGAGAAAAATTGCTAGCGAATTGGATGGGGCAGAGTGTGTGTTTGCAGAGAGAGCGATTGTCAATAGTCGGCAATGATCATCGGCACACACATAGGTCACAGGAATATGAAATGATGACCAACGGGAAAGATGGGGGTGGGGACGGCTTCAGGATTTCAGTGGCTTGGGATGAAGTGGGTGAAGGAGATGGGGACTATTTTGAGTTATTAAATAAGGGGAGAGGCCAAAGCACTTGCAAGTACGTGAAGAGGTCAAACTAACATATTGTTAACTCTGTTAAGTCAAATTTTGGGTCAAAACTAAATCAGGAGTGCTGGAAACTAGTTTGAATCTTCTGGTATATGTGCAGCACATGTTGAGTAAATGCAACACATGTCGAAACCACGGGGGGTTTCGAGCATTTTACTCGTTAAATTGCTTTGTGATGGGGGACAACCTTGCAAGCACGGGGTTTTACATGTTCAATCTATCGGCTTAAGAGCCAAATTCCAGACACAGTGATTGTAGAATTTTTCTTTTTTTTTGTGGGGGTGTGTGTGTGGGTGTGGGTGAAATGGAAAGACCAGATTTTGCACATGTGAAAAATACATGTAAGAAAGGAATACAATTAACTAGAAGCTGTGAACATTGAAATATATGTTCTTAGATATATGTAGATGTATATTTGATAAAATAATAATAAAATTTATAAAAATTTGATTAGGAAAGAAACAGTTATAGCCTTTCTTTAATTAAAATTAAGTATTGTGATCCATACCATAAATTAATAATATGATAATTTTTTAAAATTATTAAAACATTCTAATTACTTTTGATATTTAATTAGGATATAGTTTTTAAGTAAAACATTATTTAAATTAATATAAAATTATTATTTCTATTTATTATAATCTGTAGATTGTTCACATTTCTTATTAATATTTGACTTCTAAATTAGTCAAGAATCATAATTTAAATGTTTTCGTTTGCTGTGTATTATAAGCAAAAAATAAATAATAAAAAGAAAAAGAGTAAAGAAGGCACTGTACAACTTGAGCCTATGACCTTCAATGATAAACTTCTGGTTTTACCACTTGATTAAGGCTTAAAAAAGCTTGTAATGTGTACAACAAGGTTTTAAACTATAAAGGTATTATATAATAGTGTTAAGGTTACCTACAAGGTTTCAAAAATTTCAGTATGTGCGTCTCCCTTGCTTATTCCGCCCTCGTCCAGCCATGACGACTACCTAAGTCTATAGAATTACAAAAGAGGAAGAGGAAATCAACTCGCGACATTTGGAAACCAAATCTTAAACTACCACGACACTGAAGTTTGAGAAAGGCCGCTGCTATCCATCTTCTAGAAGATGAAAGAGGCCTATTTAGTCCATGGTTCAAAGTCGTGATCTCGGCTGCCAATTCGGCGGACACTGAGACGCATCGATGGCGGCGTTGTGGAACAAACTCGAGTGATACACACAAAACACTATATAGAAAGCTCAAAAATTTCTGTAAAACTCATGACAAATCTTAAAATAATATAGATATCGATATTTATTTATCCCACGTCCAAAGTATATCACGTAGCACACTAAACATAAATAAAATGCATAAATACATGTATCATTGGTAGAAACATATTAAAATACCAAATTATCAGAATTTTTAATACAAGATTTTTTTTTAATTTAACAAAATTGTCCAATTAAAAATTCAGAATTTAAACCATGTAATTGTTATAAAAAAATTTGTCCAATGATGTTAATTAGTTCTTTGCACTAATGTAACAATCATTTATTATTTTTGTGTCCATTAAATAGAAGTATACAACTTTTTGAGATGAGTATTTAAAAATTCTTATTCTTAAACTAATACACAATCTTAAACTAAGTTAAATAATTAGTTGAATTAACTTAATTTAAAAAATATTTATCTTTATATTTAGAAGAGAGATTTAAGAGAAGAAAATCAGAGAGAGAGCCAAAGAGAGAAGAGATCAAGAGAGAGACAGAAAGAGAGCCGCAAAGAGAAGAGAACCAAAGAGAAAGAAAGAGTAGAGAAGAGAGATTGATTGAGAGAGAGAGAGAGAGAGCAGAGAAGAGAGAGATTGAGAGAGAGAAGAGAACCAAAAAAAAGTAGAGGAGAGAGAGGAACTACCTCGGCGGCGGCGGGCGGCCAAGTGAACGATGGCGGCGAGCGACAAAAACAAAGCAGGCGGTGCCCTAGATCTCGAACGAAGACGGTGGTCTTTTTCTAGTTCGTTTCCTTTTTTTGGGTAGGGTTTAAATCCCAGACCCGGTATCGGTCCTGCCTTGACTAGACTCAATCGAGTTGTCCGAGTCAGCTCGCGATACCGAGTTGACTCGGTCGAGGTCTAGCTGAGTCAGGACCAATACCTTCACGACTCGCAAGAATAAGGTATTGTGACTCGTTCTTTTCTCGCCACGCTCTGTTCTAGAGACGACTCGGCCGAGTCAACTCTGACTCGGCCGAGTCTTTGAACCCTGATTTAGTCTAACTTAATATTTTCCTTCCTTTAGCTTCTAAACCATCGAATAGTACGTGAGAAGACGATCTCAATACACCCAAAACACGTGAATCTGAGTCTGAGGGAAAAGTTACAAGACTCTAAATATTAGGGAGTTCTTTGAAATTCTCAAGAAAATTAGAATTTATATTCAAAAAATATTTTATTTCCTTTTTGTTATAGAGTATAACTCTTTTCTTAATCATTAAGATTAGGTTTTTTCTTGAGAGTCAAGTTATGTAGCTATTGAAAGGTGTAGTTAGGGCTTTCTTTTTTCAAGGATGGCTTTCTTGAAATTAATAAGATGTGACGTGTTATTATTTTTATTATTTTTTATAGGTGCGATGCTTTGTTCTATCTAGGTTAGTAATTTTCTTCATAATGATTTTCATCTAGATCTAATCTCCCACATAAAGGTTCTTTGGATAATCTCCACTCTACTACTCTTTACAATAATTCATAGGCAAATACCTCTTCTATAGATTTATCTCATCTCCACTCTACTACTCTTTACAATAATTTATAGGCAAATACCTTTTCTATAGATTTATCTCGGTTAGTTGGTATCAAAGTTGGACTTTGGTTCCTATGGGTAAGATAACAAAGATTGAAGAACTGTTGGGGCCGAAACCAACCTAAGAATACAAAGCCTTGATTACAAACAACATATAATAGAGAGGAAGACTGAGATTTATGAGGTTCGGCAATATGCCTACATTCCCGAGGCAGAAGAGAGATGTTGGCCCAGAGGCCCTTCACCTAAGTTTTGATAATGACTAACTTATGAAGGTTAGTCTGCTAATGATCTTGTATTTATATAGTTTCAGTTATTGATCAAGATTTTGTAGTGATTTGACTTCAATAAGAGATTCATAGTCAAAATGTTAAAGCAAACAAGTGTTGATTTAAGAGCTCACATCGCAACGATCACATCTAGCTCATTTGGATCAAGTTTGGATCGAGTCGATTTGGAGATAGAGATCGACAAAAAGATTTTGTTTTGTTTAGTTTAGTTTTTGTTTAGATCTTGTGTAAGAATAGATTAGTCTTGATATGCTCGGTTCAAACACATACAAGTTCAATAGTTTTTGGTTTCGGTTTAACTGGTTTTGGATTTTCAAGAATACATATATGGTTTTCATGAATAGATAGAACCAAAATAAGTTTTACATGTTTAAATGTGTATTTGATGTGAAACAAAAGACCCTATGGTGTGGTATATCAGTGATAGCTCTGAATTTGCAACATTCCACCAAAAATATGATTTTTGGTAGAAAATTACTTTAAACCAGTAATAGGACATGATGGATTTTAACAATGATTTGCAATTATCATGTCTAGATAATTCTAATCTCAAGAACCCAACACAATAATCAGTTAATTTATTCAGTCCTATTCGCAATGTCAAGATCAATAAATGACAAGGATTACTCAGAATCACACATACTCACATTTATAGTGGACAACAGATTAATATGATAAAAAATTAGAGAATAAATTTGCAGAGTAATCCAACTATTAATCTGACTGCTGAATTAGAAGTTATCTACTGAGAAGCTAGGTTCCCAGGTAATCATTATACTGTTGATTTGTGATCTGGTTGCATCACTGTTGTTGCTGATTTTGTTTGCTGTTGTGGCTACAGAGTTGAAGAACTTGGTCAAATGGATGGGCGGTGCTCGCACCAGGGAGGCCGAACTGAATTCGGCGCTAAAGGAAGAGGGCACGATGAGGAGGGCGCGGGTGCTATTGGGGTTGTCGAGAGGTTGAGGAGAGCGTGACCCTGACAGTTGGTGGAAGAGGGAGGGGGCCGTGCAGGCAAGTAGCCAGAGATGATGACGAGGGCTCGGCGAGCTCGCTGGTGGTGGTGGCAGGATCCGAGGGGAAGATGGCGAGGCGAGGGAAGCTCGCGGGCGGGTAGCTGGTTGCTGGTCGCTGGTATGGAGTAGGGTGATTGTGGGAGAGGGTAATCACGCAGGAGGAGAGGGTAATCACGCAGGAGAAGAGGGGAGGATTGTGTGGAGCCATGTTGGCAAGCACATCTTGATTTTGGGGGGAGGTGTTGCTTGCTTTGGGGTGAAGGAGCAGGTGGGGGGGTGTTACTGCTTGTGGGGTTGATGGCGCACATAAATTGGAGATGGGGATGATTTGGAGGGATTTTGTTTTGGCCTGTAACTAATAATTAGATTTTCTGGTGGGTGGGTTTGCTGGTGGAGGATGCAGGAAGGAGAAGATGGGGGTAGAGGAGATGGGGCTCACGTGGGTGAGGATGAAAACAGAATTTTGATTTGTGGCTTTTTTTTTTGATTTTGGCTGTGGCTTTCTGTTGGATTTTTTGATTTCTTTTTTTTCCTTGCGGCTGTGAAAGGTAGAACAGAGTGAGGGGTTTTGTAATCATGTAATTTGTGGTTGGGATAAGATTTGAGGAGCGGGATTTTGGAGGGGATAACACAAGATTTGGATTCACACACAAATCTTACTCGAATTGGATTTCACACCCAAATTCAAAAAAAAAAGATAATTGTCATTTCGAAAGCTAATCTCATTTTTCATTACTAAGTCTCTATTACAATTTTATTGGAATCATGCCTTAATATAGGCTTACAGAATTGAGGACTTTCTCCACATAGTCGATGTGGGACTAAAAAGGAGAAATATAAAGCTAAAATAAAGAAAACGACTCAAATAAATAAAAAATACAGACTCCAATCGACTGAAACAACTCGAACAATGGCGCTCTTTGGATGTCCGCATCATTCTCCCTAGGTGGGAGAAAACTTGATTCCGTCGAGTTTGGTGTAGAAAGCTCTCGTAACGCTTCAACACAACTGGGTCTACCTGCTGAACTCACCACTCAATAGGTAATATTCATTTTAAACAATCAGATATCATTAGCATACACCAGATAATTTAATCATCTAAAATTTTATCACATTTCACTGCTATTTGGGATGAATATCTAGGAGTGAACTAAATGTGGGGACTAAAAAAATAGCTCAGGGAAGGCATACAACCAGTAGGTTGTTAGGGTTAAAATCAAATACCTGTAATCCACTGAATACCCAACATTGAAGATAGGACTAATTTCAAAATCTTTAAAAGATATAACATGAATATTATAATTTAAATTCTACAAGATTTCAAAAAAAATTCAACACTACAACATGCAAATCATTAACAGTTCCCGGGGGAAACCGTTTCGAACGAATCCGAACCATTTTAAGTTGTCAACACTAAGAGTTTTAAATAACTTCCTGACACAAGTTCATAAATTACAATTAGTGTTGTATTGTTCAAATATATCACTGATTTCTCATATGTAGATCGTGCACGTGTATGAAAATGTGATGCAAACTTAAATATGCAGACTCAGAATACTCTAGAATGAACGGTAGCAGGGAGCTCATTTTAGTGCCTATATATGTAAAAGAGTAACTTGACTCCCTATAGAATGGAAAAATTTTTAGGCACTTGGTTCAGTGGGTCAACAATACTCACGACCTCTATGAAAAGGGATGATTAGGCGTACCAGCATAAATGTATGTAGTAGTTTACCTATTACTTTGTTAATGATGACCAGAGATATTTTAACAGGTAAAGTCAGAGTGAAAATACCCTTTTGTTTAACCTTAAGGGAGAAAAAGTTGATACTCTGCAGACTTTGAGGTTCTCCTATAACGGCATCCCTTAAGTCTTCGGATGCAGATCGACCATAAATGAAAATATCGTTGATCTGACTAATATCTTTTGTCACTATATAAATCCAAAAATTGTCCTCATAAAAGTGGATGTTTATTGGGACAAGGCACGATTGGTTGACCTCTAGTGACAACTCATCAACTTGCCCTTTAAGTTCGATTTGCTTGGTAGGATTTAACCTAGAATGTGGCAAGTCGGGAAGATTAGCTCTTGGGATTAACTCAATGACGTGTTGGATATCACGCGTCAGTAGTACCTTATCCGGGAGGTCTTCAGAAAAGATAGCAATAGATTTCTTGACGATAGGGTTGACTTCGGGGGGATTCAGAGCACTGTCTTTAGGAGAGATATCAGTAAACTCTGTAATGTCTGGAGCAACTTCAAGAGGACTCGAAGTATTGGACTCCTCAAGGTTATATCTCGTAATCTTTTTGTCAGGGTTTGAGTCTTCTGATTCTTCCAGATGGCAAATGGTCTTCAGATAGGACATCGACAAGCTCCGTGATCATAGGGGTAGGTGTCGGCAATAGAGGAGGAAGATATTGACGACCAGAGCAGATAATGTAAGTAGGAGTCGGCAGTAAAAGAAGTGGAGAATGTGGTGTCGGTAGTCAAGGAGGAAGGCGCTTTGAATTTGTTACAGGTGGTTCCCTAACTTGAGCGACTTTAACTGGGGTTGGACAGTTGGCAGCAACATGCCCATAGCCTTGACACTTGTAACACTTAATCGTGAGATTAAGCTTGGAGTAGTCTCTGTCGCTAGACTCTTTTATCACGGGCGTGGCTACTGGGAGAGTAGAATTTTCAGGCTTGATTATTTTAGGGTCGAGTCTAATCACCGGAATACCTTTCTTTAACCTGTCGTTGGCAACGACGATTTGAGTTAGTTCATTTGAGGTGTATAGATTCACTGGAGAATTAGTGCTATCAGACTTCTCGACTTTAGTAATGATCCTATCTAGAGTTTGATTAGAGGACTCCGTGGTTTAGATCAGGTTATCAAGTTGAGCACTTATGGCGGCATGTGCCGTGGCAAGCTGGGAATACATAAGGGTGGGATGAGAGTTACTAGATGCAATTTTTTTATTTTTTTAAAATTATTTTACGCAAAGAAAAATATTAAATTCCTAACAATCGTATGATGCAAGTTTTTCTATCTAAACCATGCTCTGATACCAAACTGATGTGAAACAAAAGACCCTATGGTGTGGTATATTAGTGATAGCTTTGAATTTGCAACATTTCACCAAAAATATGATTTTCAATTACTTTAAACCAGTAATACGACATGATGGATTTTAACAATGATTTGCAATTGTCATGTCTAGATAATTCTAAGCTCAAGAACCCAACATAATAATCAGTTAATTTATTCAGTCCTGTTCGCAATGTCAAGATCAATAAATGACAAGGATTACTCAGAATCACACACTCACATTTATAGTGGACAACAGATTAATATGATAAAAAATTAGAGAATAAATTTGCAGAGTAATCCAACTATTAATCTGACTGCTGAATTAGAAGTTACCTACTGAGAAGCTAGGTTCCCAGGTAATCATTATACTGTTGATTTGTGATCTGGTTGCATCACTGTTGCTAATTTTGTTTGCTGTTGTGGCTGCAGAGTTGAAGAACTTGGTCAAATGGATGGCGGTGCTCGCACGAGGGAGGCCGAACTGAATTCGGCGCTAAAGGAAGAGGGCACGAGGAGGAGGGCGCAGGTGCTGTTGGGGTTGTCGAGAGGTTGAGGAGAGCGTGACCCTGGCAGTTGGTGAAAGAGGGCGGGGGCCGTGCAGGCAAGTAGCCAGAGATGATGACGAGGGCTCGGCGAGCTCGCTGGTGGTGGTGGCAGGATCCGCCGAGGGGAAGATGGCAAGGCGAGGGAAGCTCACGGGCGGGTAGCTAGTCGCTGGTGTGGAGTAGGGTGATTTGTGAGAGAGGGTAATCACGCAGGAGGAGAGGGTAATCACGCAGGAGGAGGGGAGGATTGTGTGGAGCCATGTTGGCAAGCACATCTTGATTTTGGGGGGAGGTGTTGCTTGCTGTTAGGGTGAAGGAGCAGGTGGGGGTGTGTGCTGCTTGTGGGGTTGATGGCGCACGCAAATTGGAGATGGGGATGATTTGGAGGGATTTTATTTTGGCTTGTAACTAATAATTGGATTTTCTGGTGGGTGGGTTTGCTGGTGGAGGATGCAGGAAGGAGAAGATGGGGGTGGAGGAGATGGAGTTCACGTGAGTGAGGATGAAAATAGAATTTTGATTTGTGGCTTTTTTCTTTTGATTTTGGCTATGGCTTTCTATTGGATTTTTTTTGATTTCTTCTTTTTTTTCCTTGCGGCTGTGAAAGGTAGAACAGAGTGAGGGATTTTGTAATCATGTAATTTGTGGTTGGGATAAGATTTGAGTGGGATTTTGGAGGGGATAACACAAGATTTGGATTCACACCCAAATCTTACTCGAATTGGATTTCACACCCAAATTCAAAAAAAAGATAATTTTCATTTCAAAAACTAATCTCATTTTTCATTAATAAATCTCCATTATAATTTTATTGGAATCATGCCTTAATATAGGCTTACAAAATTGAGGACTTTCTCCACGTAGTCGATGTGGGACTAAAAAGGAGAAATATAAAGTTAAAACAAAGAAAACAACGACTCAAATAAATAAAAAATACATACTCCAATCGACTGAAACAACTCGAACAGTGACGCTCTTTGGATGTCCGCATCAGTATTGGATTTCATCCATATACATTATTATTTCATATTGTAGAAAAACTTATTTTGATGATCCTAGTTCATGTGTTTTAAGTGTTATTTTATCAAAACTTAGTTTTTGAATTTAATGTCAAAAATATCGATATATATTTTATATGTATATTGGATTCTATCTATACGCACTATAATTCAAATTGAGTTTAAATATCATGTTTTTATATCTATACTAGTTTTGGAGAAAACGGATTTCCATTTCAAAATCTAAGTTTTGGAAAATACTATTTTTGGTTTAAAGCTTAATTTTCATACCTCAAAAATAGATCAAATAGTTTGTAGTATGTGTTGATTTTTGGTCACACATATTTGTACTTCAAATATTTATAAGAACTTATTTTTGTGGATTTTATGTGATTTTATGTGATTTATAGGTATTAAAAAGATCAAGTTTTCAAATCCTAAAACCCATTCTGAACCTGCTGGCAGTCGACTGATCGGTCGACCGGACCAAAGCTCGGTCGACCGATGTGCACAAACGTGCACAAGGCTTTGGCCTTTGTGGCCGATCGACTGTGCGATCGACCGAATGGTACTACCCAGCTCTCGGGTAGGCCCGGTCCACCGGGCGGTCGACCGACAAGGTGTTTCGCCTAGGGGTCAGTCGACCGGGTGGTCGACCGTTGGCTCCAACGGTCAGAAATTTAATTGTTGGCGGTCGACCGGGTGGTCAACCGATAAGTCAATTTTGACCTGTTCTGGACCCCAACGGCTATATTTTCAGACCTCCCCTATAAAAATGGGTCTTTGGGGTTATTTCTTTAAAGATTTTTGAGAGCCAAAATTTTCATCTTCTACAGAGTTTTAAGAAGTTTTCAAAACAAGTTTTAGAGCTTTAATCTCTCTATCTTTATTTTGTTTGAAAGTTTTTGAAAAATCAAAAGAAAATAAGTTTTGGGATTCTAGTTCTTGTCCAAAATTTCTATATCTTATTTAGAGTTTTTCTCAAGTATTTTCTTTATTGTTTCTTTTTCAAAATATTTTGTTTTCTCACATACTTGAGCTATCATTCTGTTCTTATCTTTAGGATTTTTATTTTTGTGAGAATATTGTTTGTGATCCTTTGAGATCACCAAGAGAGTTTGTGATCATAGGATCACCAAGTGTAAACCTTTTCTTTGCATTGGCTTTGTGCCTTCCCTCTTGTGTAGAGATGATTGTGTTTGAGAGAGGAGTGTACTCCAAGTGTTGAGTTGTAATTCCTTGGTGGAGGTCCCTTTATGGAAGGTCCTGTGTGGACATAGTGAAAATCCTTTTGTGTGTAGGCAGGGACGTAGAGCGGTGGCTCGAACCTCGAAACATATCTTTATGTTTGTGTTTGATCCACTATCTTTCAACTCTATTTCTCTTTATATTTTGTATTGCTTTACATTGCTCATATCATATACATGCTTGGTATTGTTTGTGTGCCCACACTTGTGTTCAACCATGAGAGCTTTTAATAGCACCTCAACTCTTAGTCTAGAGGAATCTAGAGGAGTAGTTTTAGAACCCTTTACGGGAAATTCGAGCTCACTCTTGATTACACACAGTGTGTTAGAAATTAAGCTTTGAATTCGACATCATTTGTCCTAAATTAGCTTGTAAACTTATTCACCCCCTCTAGGTATACCTACAATTGGTATCAGAGTCTACGCTCCTGATATTCGGTTTAACCACTTAGGAGCGAGAACCTCATTTGCTAATCTAGATTGCTTTGCACACATATAGTTTATACGCTTATGAATTTTTTTGCCCCTCTCATGTATGATGTTTCCAACATCGATATGTGAAAATTTAAGATGAGTGCATATCTTAAAGCCTTAGGATTGGATGCTTATCTCGCCACACCAAGAAATCTTATCTTGGTAATGACAACCATATAGGGGCAAATACACAAGCATTGCATGCACTTAAACACACACTTAGTAAAGAACATCTTTCTATTGTTTCTTATGGTGATTCTGCTTTTACAGTATGGAACACATTGACCTCTCTCGAACAATAAACAACAAATAATGTGGAGAAGGAATCTAGTTAAGATGAGTCCGACCAAGCTTGCTTCATGGTCCAATGAAATGACTTCCTTGAGGTAATTTTGGACACTCAACTAGATGATAATGCTAGTTCTTCATGTGATAATGCTATAGATGCACATGCCTTAAATGAAGAACTATCCATGTTTTGTGAAAACTTGCTTTCAAAATACAAACTTTTGAAAAGTTAGAGTTTTGAATTAAAAGAAAAAAATTATTTTCAAAACTTGATTTGATTTTGCAAGAAAGAGTTGAGATGTCAAATGAGAGGGACTAATTAAAAGTTCAACTTGATCTTGCTTTGAACGAAAATAATTTTTAAAGAATTAAAATGATTTTGATGTTGTTTTGAAGAAGAATGAGATTTTATCTTTAAAACTAGATTTTGTTTAAAAGAAAATGATTTTTTGAATTTTAATTTCTAAAAAATTAGAATCTATTTCTTTAAAAAAAGTTTCTTTAAAAAATGATTTGCTTCACATGTTTGTCATACTAGTATAACTTCATCTTCTAGTGATTAACATGTTACTTGCTCCACTTCTTCTTCAACTATTAGTAATAATAATTGCATGTTGAAGAAAAGTGTAAATTGTTTGGGCTCCACTTTGAGCCAATGTGTCATGAACCACACACGATTAGAATTTATGTTTTGAAAAAAACATGCTCCACATATTCATGCACACCCTTCATGGCATACATATGCTCATTATGCTCACACACATGATTACACACATGCTTATGTGTACACTTGTACACATTGTGGACGTCCGGGCCACCTTACAAAGTTTTGTTATGATAGATTACATAATTTAAATTTTGCAAATAAATATATTTGGGTTAAGAAAGGTGCTATCCCCCATGAACCCAAGAAAGTGTGGGTACCAAAATTCACTCCTATAGTATTTGATGTAGGTGTGGAGTGTTGATGCTTTGATAGTGGATACGATTCGAGCTAAAAGATCATATTTATGGATGCATCACTTTCAAAGATGTTTGGTAGAAGGACCACCATGTTTTGGAGACTAAGAGATTGGTTCATTGATTTTAGTAACTATCTCTAACTCCTATTTTTGATTACATGCTTTTATATGAATGTTTTTAGCATGTCGTGATTTTAATGCTCGTTATGTTAAATGCAATATTATTAGACATGTGATATACATAAATAGTATTTGAGATACATTAATGTTTATATGAATTTATATTTTTGTGTTCTTACTTTAGTTTAGCTATTGTGTATATCCTAGTTCTAAAATACATGCATTTAACCTAATGATCATATATGTTCTTGTCTTATGCTTCATGTGGTGATTACTTGTCTAGGTGTAGTTTTCGTTAAAACTTCTGTTTATACTTGTACAAGTAGTGAGCTACACTTGATTATTATGTGTTTAGGCTTCATTGCTCATTTGTACTCATTACATGTACTTGTATAACCTAGTTTTGATGATTCTTGTATTTATACTTGTTTTCTCAATTTTTGTACATGTTTAGCTTCATGTATATGTTAATTTTGTCTAAAACTAATAGGTATACATGTATATCCTTGAGTCACTTACTTTTCATGTAATATTTTTTTATGGACTCGTTCATGTTTGGAATATGTATGTATATTTTTAGTTTCGACAAAACATACATTTACCTTGAAACTTGTTTAGTTTTGATGAAAATTAAATTTTTCATAGTTTCATGTTTATAAAGGAATTTCATGTAAGCTTTATTGTTTATTTTCATGTATATGGTCCTTACATGAATCTTCTACACTCTATATATCTTTTGTTTACTCATGGTTTTGGTCCATGAGCCTATATATGCTTCATATATTTTGAGTGTCGATTCTTGTGTAATTTTTATATATTATAAAATATATATTTATTTTAGTCCTTACTTGAAGGATTTCGTACTAGTATTCAAGATTATCTTAAAACTAGTTTTAATATTCTTCATTTGGTAGAGTTTTCAAAGATGCTAAAATGATTTTCAAATCTTATTTTTAAAAACCCCTACCTTCAAAGGGTAGTTGATGGACGATCATGCCTTGTATACCCTTATTGAAAATCTTTTTAAACATGTGCATTAATAGGGTGATTGGTATGAGTTATACATGATCTTAATAAAAATTCATTTTTGTATACTCATATTTGTTTTCTATATGTATGCATCTTAATTTCAACTGATATTATATTACTCTGATCATACATACATATAGATGTTTTTCTTGTGCTTATTATACAATGTCCTTACATTGTAAGCACAAATTGATTTTATGCTAAGCTTTATGTTCTTAATGACAATTGATATCTTTACAAGTTTATGCATTGTTTTTATTGGTATTTTATAGAGGGAGAGAAAATTCTTATTTTATCTTTCAATTGGTTTTACTTTCAATTGGTATCTTACTTCCACTCTTTATGATGGAAAATATTTTGTTTTGGTGTATGTTAACATTTTCAATATTGATATCAATAATTTTAAATCGGTATTATTCTCAATTTGGTATCGTTATTGCAAAATAGATTTAGTATTTACCTAAAAATTTGATTTTTTACTTTCAATTAATATCATGTCTTTTTATTGGTATCAATTGGTAAAAAGATTGTTATATTTCAATTGGTAAAAAGATAGCTTCACTTTTAATTAATTTCTTTCAATTGATAGTTTTTATCGATATCTAACTTTTGTTTCAAAATATGTTTTATTGATAATGTTTGTTTTTTCACCCCTTTGTTAATGATTAACAAAAATAAGGAGAAAGATTTGTGTTTATATATGCAATTATGCATGTTTGATTAATTGTTTGTGCATATATATATATATGTGTGTGTGTGTGTTTTATTAGTATTTTGAGCTTACATTGCATATCTTTAGCATTTTATTTGTATGCATAAGTTAAGGTGGAGCTTCTATGAAGCTTATTCTTAATCTATGCATATATAACCTCATAAGTTTTATCATCTAAAAAATGGAGAGTTTGTTGGTCCAGAGGCCCTTCACCTTAGTTTTGATGATGACTAACTTATGAAGGTTAGTCTGCTAATGATCTTGTGTTTATATAGTTTCAGTTATTGATCAAGATCTTAATAGTGATTTGACTTCAACAAAAGATTCACAGTCAAAGTGTTGAAGCAAACAAGTGTTGATTTAAGAGCTTACATCGCAACGATCGCATCTAATTCATTTGGATCAAGTTTGGATAGAGACCGATAAGAAGACTTCGGTTTGTTTAGTTTAGTTTTTGTTTAGATTTTGTGTAAGAATAGACTAGTCTTGATATGCTCAAGTTTACACACACAAGTTCAATAGTTTTTGGTTTCGGTTTAATCGGTTTTAGATTTTTAAGAATACATATATAGTTTTCATGAATAGATAGAATCGAAACAAGTTTTACATGTTTAAATGTGTATTGAATTTTATCCATATACATTATTATTTCATATTGTAGAAAAACTTATTTTGATGATTTTAATTCATGTGTTTTAAGTTTTGTTTTATCAAAACTTAGATTTTGAATTTAATGTCAAAAACATAGATATATCTTTATTTGTGTATTAGATTCTATCCATACACACTATGCTTCAAATTGAGTTTAAATATCATGTTTTTGTATCTATATTAGTTTTGGAGAAAACATATTTTCATTTCAAAATCTAAGTTTTAGAAAATACCGTTTTTGATTTAAAACTTAATTTTCATACCTCAAAAATAATTCAAAAAGTTTGTAATATGTGTTGATTTTTGGTCATTCATATTTGTACTTCAAATATTTATACGAACTTATTTTTGTGAATTTTATATGATTTTATGGGATTTTATAGGTATTAAAAAAGACCAAGTTTTCAAATCCCAAAACCCATTCTGAGCCTGCTGGCGGTCGACCGGTTTGCTCGGTCGACCAATGTGCACAAACATGCACAAGGCTTTGGCCTTTGTGGCCGGTCGACCGTGCGGTCGACCGACTGGCACTATCCAGCTCTCGAGCCCGGTTTTAAATATCGACCGATACGGCCAAGATATCGTCCGATATCTCCTTTTATGCCTGCTGCCGATACGATATGGGAAAATCGTTCGCCATATCGTTTACAGCAAAAAATGGCCGATATTTGAAATATCACCCGATAAATTTCCCGATATTGGCCGATAAATCGTTTGATATATCACCCGATATGAAATAACTTATTTATTGCACGACTGCGTGCAAATGTACATTATTTTTTACTGTCTCTGCAAACATATTTCATCATTTTTATTAGATAGATAATATGTATGACACTAAACCAACTCTTAATTATCAATATTTCAATATATATAGTGTCTAATATGAACGCCCGATATGCGCGCGTATCCCCGATATCTCCCCCGATATCCGATATCTGATATGAAAAACCCCCATCCGATACGATTCCGATATCCGATATTGAGAACCTTGCTCTCGAGTAGGCCCGGTCGACCGAACGGTCGACCAACA
Organism: Agave tequilana; assembly: GCA_038442645.1. Lineage (NCBI taxonomy): Eukaryota > Viridiplantae > Streptophyta > Magnoliopsida > Asparagales > Asparagaceae > Agave > Agave tequilana. The sequence continues at coordinate 53,841 of JAVJIF010019744.1, forward strand.
AGACGTTTTGCTTAGGAGACGGTCGACCGGGCGGTTGACCATTGGCTCTAACGATTGAAAATCCGATCATTGATGGTCGACCAACAGGTCAATTTTGACATGTTCTGGACCCCAACGGCTATATTTTCAGACCCCTGTAAAAATGGGTCTTTGGGGGCTGTTTCTCCTAAGATTTTTGAGAGCCAAAATTTCTATCTTCTACAGAGTTTTTTCCAAGTAGTTTCTTTGTTATTTTTTTTCAAAATACTTTGTTTTCTCACAACCTGAGCTATGATTTTATTCCTATCTTTAGGATCTTTGTTTTGTGAGAATATTATTTGTGATCCTTTGAGATCACCAAGAGAGTTTGTGACCATAGGATCACCAAGTTGTAAACCTTTTCTTGTTTTGGTTTTGTGCCTTCTCTCTTGTGTAGAGGTGATTGTGTTTGAGAGAGGAGTTATGTACTCCAAGTGTTGAGTTGTAATTCCTCAGTGGAGGTCTTTTTGTGGAAGGTCCTATGTGGACATAGTGGAAATCCTTCTGTGTGAAGGCGGGGACGTATAGCGGTGACTCGAACCTCGTAACATATCTTTATGTTTACGTTTGATCCACTATCTCTCACCTCTATCTCTCTTTATATTTGCATTGCTTTACATTGCTCATATCATATACACGCTTGATGTTGTTTATGTGCCCACACTTATGTTTAACCAAGCGAGCTTTTAATAGCACCTCAACTCTTAGTCTAGAGCAATCTAGATGAGTAGTTTTAGAGCCCTTCACGGAGAATTCGGGCTCACTTTTAGTTACATAGTGTGTTAAAAATTAAGCTTTAAATTCCGCATCATTGTCCTAAATTAGCTTGTACACCTATTCACCCCCTCTAGGTGTACCTACATGAGACCTATTGATGATTTACACAAAATTTACAAGAGGATTACAAATGTTCTGTCGAGAACTCACTCCAGCAAGATTTCCTCAAAAAATGGGTTTAGTCCTCTATTTATAAAGAGAATAAAACACCCCCAAACAGCAACAGATCGGGTTCATAACGCTGCCTAGATCCGCTTGCCGGTCGACTGCCCAATCGATCACGTAGACCCTCAAATCTTTGTTAATGCTAGAGTTTGGCCAGCAATCACTCAGTCGATTAGGACCCAACTCCCAACTTTCTGTTAATCTCAGAGAGTTGGGTCAGTCGATCGCCCAGGCGACCGCCAACTGGGTTTTCTTCTCTTTGTGCAATATCAGTCGACTGGGCGATCAACCGATTTTAACTCTTATGTATGTCGATCGATCGCACGGTCGACTGAACCTCTGTCAACATAGTTTAAAACTCATATCTCTCATTTTTATCCTCTCTACATTCTCCACCTCGGTAAAGATTTTTCAAATCTGAGTCGAATACCAATGAATCCAACGTCGTTCCATGATCAGCACGCGATCTCTGCCACGAGATCGATTCACGATCTTCGCTCCGAGATCAACACACGATCTCCACCAAGCAGACCAAACGCAGATGTTGACTCACCGTATGATTCTGACGAATCTCAAGTGCAAAGTTACAATTGATGTCAAGCGATCACAACGGATCCAAATGATTGATCTGAAATCAATCCAAATTGAGTTTGTTGTCCCTTCATACAACTTTCTCTAAACTCCAAAATCAATTGTAATGATACCAAATTTTTTAGCTCAATAAATCAAACGAAATGCACCATACATGGCTTTCCAACACTTCACCGAAGAGACAACACCATATGAGCCGACTAATGAATATGTATACAACTCAACAATTGAATGGAACACCATTCCAAATAACCTCAAAAAGAACCCAACATGAGCCAACAATGACTAACTAATTGACTAGAACACCAACCAAAATATTTTCAAGACGATCCAACTAAATCTGAGTAGAGCACATCAAATAATCATCTTCAGCTCAATCACTGGATGTGCGCCTCTTTATGCAAGCTCAATTATCTTCTTACCAGAAATTAAATGTTCATCGAGATCACAACTCTTTACCTCTATGTGAAGTCCAAATTGCACCTTACCGCTATCAATTCTCAAGAACTAAAATAACCCAAATAGCTTCATATGGGCTACACCACCAAACGGTCTCCGTCATTACGGCTACTTACCTCCCCCTGCCCAAAGAACAAGCCTCTCGTAGTTTATCCAAATGAGCTCCACCGAGCTCAATTTTCTTTTTTGCAGCAACAAAGTCAAATGAACCTCATCAACCTGAGATCCGTGCTTCTTTACAACCTACTTTCACGGATTTCTTTTGGTTCCTCTAGCTGCAACTGAACCAACTTTTTCAATATGTTCAGTATTCATGTCGAGCGCTTAATCCTAATCGTTAGTAGCCCGTGTAATATTACATTCAACATTCTGATTATGCGCTCGAGCGCTTAATCGGGTCCAAAACGATTAATCAGGCGCTTAGTCGGGTCCAAAATGATTAAGCACCTTATTTATATGTTATTTATAAAATAATAGATGAATTATGATATTTTATTATTGTATGTTTTGCATAAAGTGATACTTATGTTTTATTATTTTTGGTTATTTTTCAATTTAACTTATTAAGCAATCTTTTTTCCATCATTTTTTTAAAGTTCATTATTTTGATTGATAAATAGACTAATTTTTTATTTATCTTATTTTGCAGTTAAGTTCTTTGATTTATATTTATTTTGCAAAATTTGAAATCTTGAATTGCTAATGCAAAGAGATAAATTCTTACTTTTTTTTTACTATTTATTCCTATTGTCTTGTTGTTCATCATATCATGGTTTATAACATCTAGATATTGTCTTGTATAATATTTAGGCATTTAAAACAATTAACTGTGTATAGTTGTGTATAAATATAATTAAATATATTAAAATATTCAATTTTGATTAATCTCCGATTAATTCTCGATGAATAATGGAACTGATTTTTAGAATACTAATAGATATATAGCTGATTTTCAGATGCAGATTGGGTAAAATCACCAACTGATAGACAATCACCTATTGGTTATTGTGTGTTTGTTGGAGGAAATCTTATATCGTGAAAGAGTGAAAGTAATTGTCGTTTCAAGATCTATTGGTAAGTTCAAATATCGAGTTTTTATTGGGATTTGGATACAAAATCTCTTGAGTTAGGTACTTCGTTTGCTTTCGACTCGTATGAGATTATTTTGTGATAATACATCGACTATTCATATTGCAAAAAATCTGATTTTTCATGAGACTACTAAGCGCATTGAGGTGGATTATCATCTAGTTCATGAGAATGTTATAGAAGACAATATCATTGAACTAAAATATGTTTCTTCCATTAATCAGTTAGCAGATATGTTAGACAAAACCTCTTGGAGGTCCCCAGATTCGGAGTATTTGTGATAAGTTGGACATGTATGATGTATATGCTCCACATTGCGAGGAGTGTCAGAAAATATGAATTATATAAGGAGTAATATAGAAATAGGGTAAGATTAGACTTTTGTATATCTATATAATACAATTGAGAGAAGATCTCTCTCTAACTTTCTCCTAATTCTTTGTTCACATCAGATGCCGTTTTTCATTTCTTTGAATGTTTCATACCCATAGGTCAGAGAAATCTTTTATGACTAATATACATAGAAGCTCAGAACTCTATTTGTTCTGCTATATGGCTTTATGGCTGAATGAAAAATAGATTTGCTTAGGTAAAAGTTATGGTTCCTTTCTCATGTTTGTGTTGCTATCTGTGGGTGTCTATGATTATGTCAGGCTTTAGTTCTTCAGCCCTTAGAAGTTGCTGGTCATTGTTCCTTGGAGAAACTTGCTGATGATATGGAGGAAGAGATAATCAGAATCAGCTTCTCAGAATTCTCTTGGTTCAGTATCCTTCTTGTTTCTTTGTTTTTGTTTTCTTTTCGGAAAGTTAGATGTTTTCGTTGGAAATATCAGTCGAAGCTTAGGCTTAGTTGACCTCGTGTGCTCTGATGTCTTGTATCAAGCGTGGCTGTTGATGGCAGGTATTAGGGCTTTGTAAAAGCTTGTTTTTTTTTATGAAAGCAGCAAAGAGGATGTATTTTAAGTTTTAACTCTCTCCAGAGAAAGAGCATGTGCATTCATACGCATCTTAAGTTATTGATGTGCCATTTCACATTGATTGCGTAGTGCTCGATTAATGTACTTCTCCCGAGAGAGAACTTATTTTGGTGGAACTAAATTTTACCATTGACTGTTATTTAATTTGCCTGTGTTGGCTGCTTGAAAGCAGTTCCTACCACCTATGGTTTGTTTCATCCTAAGTTGTTGGAATGCTATCATCACTTGTTGTGTAAGGAAGGGTTGCTGGTGTTGATTGATTTGATTATGGCTGCAATGGGATTTCTTGGTCTATTTATGTAGATTGAGCAGGTTAACTAGGTCAAAGTCATGTCAGTTGAACTTGATTATGGTTTCATGGATCTTCGGTTTAATTGGATTATCATCAATCAATTTGAGTTAAATTGTGTTTGGTCCAAAGAAATGGCACACATGCTCGAATTTGCTTTTCCTATTCTCCTATTTTGGAATTAAAGTTCCTAATGATATCAGAACTGATGATATTACTGTAGAACTGAGACTATATATTAAGCTGAATGAGAAATATGCTACCTTTATAGAGTGTCAAAGGCGACAAAATGAAAAAGTAGATATGGTGATGCTATTACGAGCAACCTTACTATATAAGTCAGTGATCTGTAGCAATGAGCTTGTCATTTGGGGTAACGAAATTATACCATGCACTGCAATTAGTTTTGCTTAGATGTTCTTGGATCTAAGCTGAACTGAATTTATGGCTTCCAAATATTATACATTTCTTCAGAATGGTCGCTGTAACATGCACTTGATCAACTGAAACATGAGTACTGTTGCCAAAGAATTCACACTGGGTTTGCTTGCTAATTTTTATTTTCATGAAAATTATGTATCCTTAGTTTGTTTTTTATATAAATGAATTATTCTTTTATCAACTACTCTTTTCGTCTGACCATTTGATATTTAAAGTAGTCATTATCGTGCCAGTAACGGTGTTATGTATGCTGCCTGTTTGAATCATCTACGAAAGCCTAACATAATTCTTTATATACTTGCTTATTCTTTCCATATATAATCTGATGTTGACTGATCTGGATATTTTTAACATGTCACTGTCTTAACATCACATGTCAGCCAATCTCAAGTAACCATATGGATCCTTTTATAGATGTTCTTTTGTCCATGCTGCTATTGTTATATGGTATGTGCAGTTTAGTTCTGGACTTCTAGCATTTTCTCTTCATTTCTTTTACAGCCTCAGCCTATTTTATTTGCTCCATAAGATGTGAAGGCCATGTAGTATGAACAATTATTTCTAGGACTTTTGTACAATAGTTTGTATAACTCTGTAAAATAACTGTCATGAAGAAAACACTGCCTTTTGGAAAATTCTTTGACCAGGTGCCAGCATCGCCAGAGGATCATAGACTCGTTTTCTCCGCTGAAATACCTCCCATCTCGCTCCAAAGTGGTGTTTCCACTCTTCCTGCGTGCTGTGTTGAGGCAAATACTGCTTCATCCAATATTTGCTTTCTTGCAGAAGTCTAAAATTCTTTCATTCTGTCTGAGTGCGCGGTTTAAACTGTCATGGCCTGACGAAGACGGTGCAGATGAAAGCAGAGCCACCAAGTAGAAAACCTCCTCGTCTGGAAGTATTACAGATGTTCTGTTATCCCACCTGCAATTAGAAACACACATTCGAAATGCTTAGAGCTTTTTGGATAATTATCATCGAATAATATGTCATAACAGTGGATAGATTAGCTATTTACTTTGATTTATTTACTGGATACATGAGTATAGGGCCATTGCTGCTGTCTGTTAGAATTTTTCCAAAGACCTCTTCAGCAAAGTAATGGATTTTACTTCTTGGAATGAGAAGATTTAACCAAGGGTGTGGCACTTCCCAGAGCCCTTTTGATCTCAGCTGCACTTCAGAGACGTGCACTCTGTCTAAGAATTCAATATATGGGACTTCAGATTGGAACATAGTAGATGGTATATACCGAAGCCGAGATAGAAGCTTATTAACTTCCTGCAACCAAAAAGAAGAATTTAGTTCAGAAATCAAGTTGTTTTCAACTTCATGCATGAGCTAGAGGTATATTATCAAGGTGAAGCACCTTGTTTGCGAACTCTGACTCGTTCGGATTGAAGTTCTTGGTCATCTCAAGGCAGAATAGAATTCTTCCATCAGACTTAAACTGGCTGGCCTGAGCCGGGTCCTGCGGTTTGAATGAAGATCTCCAGTTGTTCAGCAGTCCTGTTCGGTTTATTATCACGAATCCCTCAATGTAGTCAAAAGTATTGTTTGCCGATATCAGCATCTCCTGGTCTTCTGTAAAGCTGGTTATATTGGAGTACAGAACTCTGACCCACTTTACCTGCAAACAATAGTTACTGATCCTATGAGTTCAAATGGTGGCAGTGCAAGTTACTACTTTTATTCTTACAGTAAAATGTCCTATGTTACCATCTTTGGTGCTGGTTCAAGTGCAATTCTAGCTTTGGTGATGATTCCAAACTGGCCAAGTCCCCCAAGAACGCCAAAGAAGAGGTCAGCATTCTCTGTTGCTGAGCAGTTAACCACCTCTCCTTTTCCTGCGTAAAAAAAGATGAAATCTTATCAGATTAGCTAAAAGCTAATGTTGGTTTTTACAGATTGTTAAAGTGCCATTAGAAGAGACCTGTCACTACTTCCAGCTGGTGGACATTGCTGATCTGTGGCCCATGCCGGAATGCCTGACCACTGACTCCTGCGTTTGATAGCGTGCCACCAATGGTCAGATGAAGGTAATCGGTCCATGATTTGGGTGCAAGGCCATGCTTGAGGCTATCGCGCAGAACATTTATCCACAGTGCACCACCAGATGCTTCCACGTAAGGAAAGTCTCCATCATGCACACGGGTTTCTCGTCCCTGAAGTGATTCCATTTGGATTACGATGCCTTCCGGTGCCTGAGCTTGGCCTTGGAGGGAATGCCCATGGCCTCGGGCTGCGATGGTGAGGTTAGAGTATGGTCCCATTTGGAAGACATGGCTTACTGTTTTGGCAATGTCAGAGACCGATTTGGGGTGGAGAACAGCAGAAGGAAGGAACTGGTATCGGTTGCCAAAGTCTTTGGCGGCATGAGAGACATCATGGAAGCTGAAGTGGCCGTCTAGAGTCAACGTGCAAAGAGATGATGACATGTCAATGTTTGAAGAGTGCATGGTGACACTGCTGAGTAGTAAAAGCATGAAGAGCTTAAAGAAGTTTTTTGGGGATGTTTTCATGGTGTCAGTGGCAAAAATTCCGTGTGTGATAACAGGTTGAGAATTTTGGTGAAGAGGGGAGCAGAGGAAATGGAAGGGGAGGGAGGGAGATTTAAAGGAGGGGAGGAGAGAGAGGGGGTGGTGCTGGTAGTGGGGATGGTGGCATGGTCAACCCATCTCTGTAGAGAGATGAGAATCCGTGAGGGGACTGGCTACTACTGGCTTGGATAGAAATACGGGCGTTTAACAGACTTTTTTTATATATATGCCTGTACATGCTTTTCATGCTTCTAGGCTTACTGTATTGAGGAAGAAAGGTGTTAGTTAAAAGCAAAGAGTTCCATATGCAAAAGGTTCTATCTTCCTTCAAGTGCATTGCCACCTTTCTCAACAAGAGCCAAAACATTCTGGAAAAATTTACAGTGTGGGTTCCTACCAAACTGCTAGTGTGATGCCTTTTGAGATGTGACCCTTTTACTTCAACAGCTCCTCCCTCTCCAAGAGCAATCGACGGGGCGGCCCGGGTGCCCGTTGCGGTCCGCTGGGGCCGTCGTCACGTGGTCGGCTCTAATGGTGGGCCCTGCTGACTCGGTCAGGTTGGAGGGGGCCGGGGCCGGGGCCTGGGCTGGTAGAGACTGAGGAGAAGTGGGGTGCAAAGGAATGATCTGTTTGAAAAGAGATGCACTCTTCCTTCTGGGTGTTGAAACTTCAGGCCTTACTTCCCGGAAATGGGACAAACTACAATAAACAAAATCATTTGCCTAAGTTCTATGAGCTCATAGGGGAACCCAGTTGTTGAGACTGTGATGATTGGGTGCATGACTGCGTGGAGACCTCTGGTGCTGTTTGCTTGTGTTGCACATACAAGTCAAGAGCTACATGCTAGAATCCAACCCTATGATGAAGGCCACAGCTTCTTCAATCTGAGTAGACTCGTGTTGGCTCTTTTGAACTGCTGAAGGTGCAAGTAGGTTGGGCAGAGCCCAAGTTCTTCTGAATCCATGATCTGCCTTATTTCATATTAGAGTTGGAGTTGAGTTCGGGCCAATTATGTATTTCTCCACTATGGAAGAGCTATGATTGAGCGACAAGCGATATCAAAAGTAGCATAAGGGTTGTTTGGATGCAACTTTATGTTACCTAGATAGCCTGTCAAAGTTTTCGATCATGCGTTGTAATATTGTCGACTACGAATTTTGTGTACCCTAAAGTATTTGAGCGCCAAGCTAATAATAGTAGTATAATTTTCAGTACAAGTTGGATATCTGCAAGATTTATGATTTTTTACAGGTAATTCTTGTTTCTGATGATGGGAAAATTTTGGGATATGATGGTGGCCTAGTCATTTACTTGATGCCAAAATCTTCTGCCTCTTTTACATATTGAACGTCAATATTTGGATGATTGCAAAAGTTTGAAATTTAAGTGATTTCCTGCACCCTATTGTCTATTTTTTTTTTCTTCTTTCAGTTGTCTTTTTTAGCTCAAATATCTGATGTCAAGATATGCCTGTTGATAGAGGTGTTGATGCTAGCAGATAGAGGCCTATGCTTCAGAAACAGAAAGGCTTGCTGCATTCTCTAAAATAGTTACAGGTATTTTCTCTCTTGCTGATCCTTTTTTTGAGGAAATAATACCTTAATTGCTGCTCCTCCAGCATGCATCTTTAATATTTGTCAGATTGTTTTTGCGTCTCTACTTTATGGAAACAATATTTTCTCTGGTGTCATTTGCGTTTTACTCAATATAGGACCGGGAAAAAAAAAAGAAAAAAAAATTGTTGACTCACTGTATCTTCTTCTGTTTCATCCCTTTTGCTTATAACCAATGACAGCCTTTGTTAATGCAATTGGTCACTTTGGCATAAATTCCTTGGCGAGCCTCCGTCCAAACTTTGCAAAAGTTATAGTTCTTTCCTCTGTAGTGTAGATGATAAAAAAAAAAAAAAATGTTGCATCATAGCCTCATCCAAATAAATTCTTGATGCTTCCACACTGGAACTCTGGCCAACTATTGGCCTAACATCCATTTGTGTGCAAGGAACCAAACTTCCCTCTGTCCAGTAAGCACTAACTTAATTAATAATGGAAACTGTAGCTGTTTTCATTATTTTTGTTAACTCCCATGACAATAAAGGAATGTGAATTTGCCAGAAGGCTTCAGTATCCAAGTCATTATTGGCACAAAACAACCCATGGCCCCTGATGCCCAATTGCCCACAGACTTGGACAAGGAGTCAAAAGACGCAGCCCCATGTCTCAATTGACCACCTAAGTATCCAAACAAAAAAACTTGGTCCCGTTTAGTTTCAAGAAAACGTGTAGTTCTCTTCAGTGTGCAAATCTAGGAACTTGGCCAGTTTCTTGCACATGAAAGTTGTCAAAAAAAATCTACAGTGATAGAGTCATGTAAGCAACCTCCCATTTTGTTAGGTAGACATTTCTTGTTTCCTATCTCCAAGAAGGAAGAGGGCGAGGAGGAGGATGAAGAATCAGCCTGAGATCTTCGAGTATCTGTTTGATTGCAACAGCTTAAGATAAAACTTAATTAATATCTTCTTTTTTTTGACCTGGGTCACCTGTATTGCTACCTAAAGTTTCTGGAAGTGTGCATTGTAAATAATGAAGAAAACTAGAATGCAATGCTAGGATGATATTAGGCCATGTAGACTGTATCTTTCCTGTACTAAGATTGAGTTGATTTCAACTTAGACAGGAAATTTAGTTTCATAGGTTTGGTTTCAGTCGGAATCGTAGGGTTGAATAGTTGATCGAACCATCTTTCTTTCGGCTTAACCTAGAGAAGAAATATATGCTATTGAACTTGGCCTCTTTAATTGACCCATAACTTTAGATCTTGCACATGGAATTTCATTTGTTACATTGATTCTTGATTCAGTTTTACCTTTAATTTAACTTGTGAGGGAACTAATATTGCAAACTTCCATTGTAATTTGAAGAACTCAGACCTAAAGATATTATTGGTGGTGTTACATTTGCATTTCCCCCTCATGTGGAGTCTATTGCCTCTGATATATACCCTACGCTTCTTAGGATACGTTTACTCTCAAAGTTCAGAGACTTCTACAACTATCATCATGACCCAACTTTGCTATGCCATCAAAGGAATCAAGAAAATGGCAGCCAAAGAACAAATTGGGAGTGAAGATCAACTTGTCGGAAAGGATGGTCGAACTGAATCCAAGTGTGAGGATGGAAGAGTTTCTTGAAGGGCATCATCACTGCAAAGAAGAAACAAAGGGGCACAACCTAGGCAGAATGCATCCAATATGGCAAAGATCTTGTGGGGATGTACTCCGACCGCATCTTCAGTGCTAAATCTAGCGAAAAAAACCCTAGCATATAGCTGACATGTAGCAATAGTTTGTTACTAGTTGTGAACAAAATGCCCGCATTATCATTTCCTAACTCCATGGTAGACATCATCATGCCAACCAGACTTGTAGGGGCGGAATCAGGAATAAATTTTGAGGTGAGCTGTAATCTTTTATAATATATTCTTATGCAATACATGAATTTACTAAAAGAATAAAACAATATTCTTTATTAAATCAGGGGCGGAACCAAGATTAAATTTGTCAAGACAATATATGAAAAACTGGGACATGCTGTAGCCCGGCCCAGCCAAATCGTATGGTTCCGCCCCTGCAGACTTGGCCACCTCTTTGGCCACTTCTTTTGTGAAGAGGCATGTTAGTTGGGAAGGGGGAAGGCAGGGCCCCCTCCTATAGCCAAACATGCATATATAATTTGTGCACTCACACGACAACTCTCTTTGAAAGTATGGACCCCACTCTATGCTACCGGACAGAGTTCAGTTTTGGGGTGTTTCACTAGTGGGTGTACATAGCCTTGCATGCTCTACATGGCTAGGGTTTTCCTTTTTGTCAAATGTCTCCTCCATCTCACGACAATTCACCTCCATTTCGTCTCTCCCTTGTCCTCCTGCCTTGACTATTTCAAACAGCTTCGTCCACTCTCGGCCATTTTGCCCCTCTGCCATCATGGACTGGATTCCCTATATTCTAGCTAGTTGAGGGCTAGGGGTTAATGTTCCTCTTTCTTTCATTTTGGAGGGACCAACAAAAGTCGACATGGATTAGTTTCATTCACTTAGACGGCGGGCCTGTTTGTTTGGTGAAAAATGATTTAGAAAGTGAGTTTTTCTTTCCAATTATGTGGGGCCCATCAGCTTTTCTGAATAAAGTTATTTGTTAGCTGAAAAAAAGTCTCCGGAAAACTGTCTGTTTTCTTTTCTGGCCTGGCAATGTTATCAGAAAACTGACTGTTGTCAAGCTCAAATTTTTTCAAGAAAGCTAGGACAGCAATCAGTTTTCTCTGAACCATTTTCTTAGCCAAAAACACCCTTGACAAGGAGAAATATTTTTGATTAAAGAAGATTTAGGGAAAAAACTGAAAGAAAAAAATTGCATTATATATATATATATATATATATATATATATATATATATATTATATATATATATAAACACATATATTCATTTGCGTGTGCGTGTTTGCCTGAGCGCATGTGTGCGTACATATGTGCATGCATGAATTTTTTTAACCTATCTATTACTTACTGAAGTAAAAAAAAAAAAAAAGAAAAAAAGAAGAGATTGCTAGCTTGCCAATAAAGTCTTTTGATACCACACTCCCCAAAGGCTTTTCATTGGTCTTGCGATAAAATCTATTTATAAATTTACCAAGAAATCTAAGTGATAAAATTTGATAAAATCTAGAACTCTACTTGCTCAGATTTCTCCTCGTTTTCGTTCAAAATGGTCAAAATCAGAAAGAGCTAAAATGGTGAGCTTGCATGTGCTTTTTTGCAGGCCGACTGAGTTTTTCGTTTTTTGGTAACCAAACGCGTTTTTAAAAAAGAGTGGCATGGATCTTCTGTACCAGATTTCAAAATTGATTTCCCTCTAACAAACAACCCCTGAGAGTTGAGTGTTTGCTTATCGCAAATCAAACTATTTTCTCCCCCTCTTAAAAATTAAAATCCCCAATAATATTGAATACTAACTATACTATTTGATAGGACTTTTAAAGGTGAAATAGATATCTTGCTCCATATTTGTAGTTGCTCCATATTTGTAGTTTTGAACTAGTAACTTAAATTATACACAACCTAGGATAATTCGAACTAGTCTCCTTGTAAAGTACACATAAAATGCCTTATGCCATAGGGTCATATGGGCATGTGTCGTGTCATGATTCATTATATCAACTTTGTGAAGACGACCCACAAACTTAGACAATCTTTCTCACTATTGCTACCAAGTGCCCCTTCCATACATTCAAGTGGATGTGGATCCTTGATGGATATATCAGACGAATTCACTGCATGCCCTAGATTAAGAGTTATAAGGTTCATTAATTCTTGACGTAGATCTTGGCATAGTCGAAGTCTTGGCATAGTTCGAAGTCAAAAAATGCAATATATGAACTCATGTGATATATGTCGTGCAACAACATCAAAGTCTTTATCCCAAATTTTGGGGGTCGGGGTGTAGCTTGAGTATTCTAAGTATATTTTGTAGAACCCTTGGTGGGGTGGGGTGGGGTGTTTTTTTCTTTTGTTTTTTTTTTTTTTGTGGGGGCGGGGGGGGGGGGGGGGGGGGGGGGGGGGGGGGGGGGGGGGGGGGGGGGTGGTTGCTAAATAAGGTTTTAATTTTTAAGATCTAGTTTAGAAAATTTCAAGAACAGATTGTTCTGATAAATTTCAGTCTGCCTGGTAGGATGCTGAAATGAACTAGAGGTGGACTAGCACAATGCAACAGTAGCTACGGTATATACTCAAGAGTGAAGCAAATAATCTTAGTGAAATATAACAACAAAATTCATACGATAATATTTATATGAAGTTAAAACCCAATTCTGACTGTTGTAAATACTTTTGACTGAATAACAAACTGTTGGTAGAATACAGACTTATACTACTAATGCTATGACAGAATGTTCAAATCGCTGGTAGAATCCAAAAATACACTATAGAATGTTTGTCAGAATGGTCAACAGATTAATAATTAAATAACTGCAAATAAAGATAAATAAGAGTAAAGTGCAGCAATAAAAAACAAATGCGAAAGAGAGGAAGATAAATATATTAAGGTGGTTCGGAAATCCTCTTATATTCACCACCTAGAGATCTCTTCTCTAGGATTTTAAATTGACTATACGCTTTCAACCCAAAACAAGGGGTTACAATGCCAATACTCTAACCCAAGAACTTGGACTTCTACTCATATGTCCGAAGAGAAAACAACAGCCAACCTCTTTCACCGGAGTTAGACTTTCTCCTCTACACCAAGAGGATATACAAGATCACAAAAGTTGTTTTGTTCTCTTAAACAAAAATATAAATCACTAAAGCACAATATCTCAATTCAATTTGATACAACATGAGGCTCTATGTAATCAAATAGTAAGAATAATTCTCCAATAACTGGCAACAAAGATAGAGAATTTGAATGATTGTAGAATTAAACTCTAAGATTCTCCAATACAGAGAGTGTTAATTGGAAGTGGGTGAAGAGAATTGATGAAAAATAAAAACACAATCACTTCTTAATTTAGAAGTTAATGAAGAGAATTGATGAAGATAAAAGCACAATAACTTCTCTCTATTTCTAAATTTTTGATACTACGAAATACCAAACACAATTTTTTTTTGGATTAATACTTGGATTGGATCTGAGATTACATTTAAAGCTCAAGGCACAATAACTTCAGAAATGTTGCTATTAGACACATCAGAGATTAGCTTGTTGTCCATTTAATGCTCGCTACAAAATCAGAATGAAAGGAGCTCATTTCGGCAACATTAAATGGGTTTGTAACTTGAGAAGAGAAAGTATAGTGGTCAGTTTCTGACCTACACTAGGATCAAGACACATGTCTCTCGCCATCAGAACATCCAAGGACACCAACAATAAAAGTCACCCGAGCATCTCCTTCGAGCATCTCCTCCAAGAGTATTATTGGCTATTCTCGAGACCGTTCCTCCTCTCGAGGAATCGATTGTCATGAGGATGCTCTTCCTTCTGGGAACATCGTTGATTGAGACTATTTCTTCTGTCCTGAGTAAGGCGCCATTGTAACTAACTCTATAGATTTTTGCCTACATTTATGGAGTCATTTACGCCTCCAGATTATCTCACGTTTACATGTTACAACGACCTCTACTCCAGCGTAGACTGTTACGAAAAGTGACAGTAATCACTCTCACAATCAAGAACAAAATTCTAGCTATTACGAGAGAATCGCAATGTGCAGATCATGCAGTTATTGAAACTCGCATGACTCGCACTGCCAATGAAAATTCCCCGGGTATATGTATGCTGGGAGATGGACAAGAAATGGACAAGGGACTGATCGCCAAAAACATGCACAAGAATAAGTAGAAGAGTGATGGTCGATGTTACTGCTTTAACGATTCTACCGTAATAGCGAAGTGACTATACGGGTCGTATCCACAAGGAGGGAGAGTGATGAAAGCTTGAATGCGGCTTCTTTATTCGTGGTAAAGATGTTCCTTGTCTCAAATAAAGAATTGAAAAGAAAACAAGTGTTGTTTCTTAGATTATTTTGAAGATTGAAAGAGTGATTTTTTGGTTTTTGCAAGGGTAAAAATGCATGGCTAACTTTCTACTAATTGCTCCCACTAATCTTTAACTTCTTGAAGATGTAGCCTCACAATGGATCATAAGAAAGCATAACCTTTATGCATAAGAACTATTCACGTTGGAGATTGAATGAAAGTTCTTCCTTTAACTTAGCTTTACACGGTAAAACTTGAACATTCTTTTATCAAGATCCAATTGAAGGAAAGAATAAGGAAGAAACAAGTGCACTATTGGTGTCAGCAAAGATTAATAGGGATATCTCTAACTTACAGAAACAAGTAAGGTCTACAATCTATAAATCATCAAAAACGATTAAGCAAGAAATGAGAGTGGTAATACTTATAAGTAAGTTAGAGTTAGAACCCTCGTCTTAAGATGTCATAGCTCTTATTTGCACAAGGCTTGTTTGACACTATCGACTCATTTAGATTATTAATTAAGTTCTTAGAAATTAGTGGGTTAGTAGTTAGTTAGCCATGCAATGAAAAAGTTAGCTAGACATGAATAAAAAAAAAAACAAGAGAGAATAAGTAAAGAAAATAATTTCTACACTAATGCAAGAAAGTAAAAGTAAATAAAAACACCAAGTGATGAAAAAAGAAGAAGTATTACTTGTATAAGATTGTCACCTTCAAATATAACTTGTATACTCTGTATCTCTCTTTTACTCTAATGGCTAATTTATTACAAGATATAAAAAGAAAAACAACAAAACTAGAGAAAAATAATTAGCATAACATTTCTACCTTGGATATCTTCCTCTATGGAAATCCAGAGGGTTATTTATAGGCACGCACAGGAGAACAAGGGGAGGGAACAGGATGTGACCCAAAACTCTGGCGCATTCGCGCCATAGGGGCTGTAGAAACGCGGCCTGGCTGGCTCTGCTCTGGCAGAGCCAGCTGTGGCAGGTTGTCAGCGACTTTCCTATCTCTAGGTATCTTAGGGTTGACATTTCCCCTTTCTAGCTGCAGTAGAATATGCTTTCAAGTGGTGGGTATATTCTTTGGCTTTAAAATTCTCAAATAAATAGGATTTTTAGCTTATTCTTCATTTCACACCATGGATCTAGGAATACATAAGAAAAATTAGCATTGGCAATATTTTGTATAAAATAAATGCGATGATATGGTATGAAATATGCATATCTAGAGGCTAATCACACCCCCACACTTATTTTTTTCTCGTCCCTCAGCAAAGCAGAGAGTCAAAAAGCTAGCTATTATATCACAACACTTTTGCAGGTGACGCGATTGTACTGAGAATGTGCAACAAGCTTTTAAACATTTAGGTTTCCCATAGAGGAGGAGTTTTGTCTCCTGAGAGTTTTCAGCAGATTACACTGATTAGTCTCTAATTTTGCATAATTTCATCACATTCTCATATTTATTTCATGTAAAATTTTGCTAATAAAACCTTGCTTGCTTGATCCTAGGTCCATGGTGTGCAAATAAAGAAGAAGACCTAAATCACCATTTAATTGGTGATTAAAAGCCTACCAAGTAGCCATTGACTTTAGGGTGAAGATTTTGTCAGCTCAGGGTATCAAATCGCAAATCCAGAAGATCAAGACATTATAAGACAGTCTGGGCGACGCGCTGCCCGAAGCCAGGCGCGCGCCGCCCTGGCAGGGCCGCGGAAACGGGGCCCAGGCCGCGTTTCCGCGGCCCTTTGGGCACGCGCGCGCCTGCGCTTTGGGCCACGTGCTTCCCACGTGGCCCCCTTCCCTGGTGCCTATAAATACCCCCCTGGGGTCTTCAGTTTGAGCAGATCCAGAGTTAGAGCAAGTTTTTGTAATCTTATTTTTAGTTTGTAGTAGTTGTGTTGTTCTTCTTCTAGTTCTAGCTTTAGCCATTTGAGTGAAAGAGAGAGAGTGTGTACAAGTTGTATTGGAAGGTGACAAGATAATACAAGTAATTACTTCTCTTTCTTCTTTCCATTTACTAGTTGTTTTTATTTGCTTTTATTTGCTTTTACATTCTTACTTTAGTGTAACTCCTTCTCTTTATTTCTTTTCTTTTGTTGTTCTTTTCTTCACCATGTGTAACTAACTCCTCCATTGCATGGCTAACTAACTACTAACCTACTAATTTCTAACTTCTGATTGATAACCCGAATGAGTCAATAATGTCAAACAAGCCTTGTGCAAACGAGAGCTATGGCATCTTAAGACGAGGGTTCTAACTCTAACGTACCTACAAGTATTTACCTTCTTATATTTCATACTTAAATGATTTTTTGATGATCTATGGGTTTTGTACTTTGCTTGTTGTTGTAAGTTAGAGACTTTCCTTTTAACTTCGCCGATACCATTAGTGCACTCGTGTCTTCCCGTATTCTCGCCTTCTAATGGATCTTGATACGGGAATGTCCGCGTTTTTGCCATGTAAAGCGAAGTTATAGGAAGAACTTTCACTCGATTTCCACGTGAATAGTTCCATTGCATAAGGGGTAAGCTTGCCTATGATCCATCGTGAGGCACATCTTCAAGAAGTTAGGGATTAGTGGGAGCAATTAGTAGAAAGTTAGCCATGCGTTTTTACCATTAAGAAAAACTCACTTTTACAAACCACCAAAATATTTTCCAACAATTCTTGAAACAACTTGTTTCACTTTTCAATTCTTTATTTGGAAACAAAGAACATTCTCTTTTCTTGAACATAAAAGCCGCATCAAGCTTCCATCGCTCTCCCTCCTTGTAGATATGACCCGTATAGCCACTTCGCTACTATGGAAGAATCGCAAAAGCAGTAACATCAACCCACACTTCCTTCTGTTATTTTAGTACTTGCTTTTTGTCGATCAAATTTTGGCGCCGTTGCCGAGGGGGGAACGGCTTTATTGTTCACTACTAAAGATTGTTCTTTTTGTTTGTAGGAGAAGTACCAAGGAGCTCACTATCACGGGAAGCGAAGGAGGTGGCCAAGGACATTGCGCGAGGAGTCATTTGCCCTCGGAAAAATTCGTGTGAAAGTGAGTTTTTCCGATTGAAGTACTAACAAACTCGTTTGCAGGGTTGCCGAAAGCCGCTAAAAAAAAATTTGCTTTCTAAATTTGTAGTTTTCTTGGATGCTTCACCTATATGCATGTGTAATAAATTCAACAGAAATTCACTTGTTGCTTAATTGAAATTTGGATTAGACTTTTGCATTTAGGGCACGTGTCTATTTCAATTCATTTCAATTTCTGTTGAAGAGTGTTGGAGACAAGGAACATGTGCATTCATATAGAATAGGACTAACATTTTGAAGTGATTTACCGCTTTGAGTGTTACCTTGTTGTGAATAAACTGTACACTTGCACAATTGACTTTAAGGGCAAACCCAAATAAATAAGATAAGGCGGGGATTTTATCACCCTTCCTTAGCCCAAAAATCATCTCCAAGTGCACTCACATTTTCCCAAGCCTTAACTAAAAATCAATAGACGTTGGCCCTAGGGACATTTCGGACTCACTAAGAGATTAACTGAGATTGGAAATTGTAAGAACTATACTCCTACAAAATCGGTGTCTAAGGAAAGTGGATTGAGATGTAAAGCCTCGAAAGCTCCGTGGTTTGGCGTAATTAGGCCTGTGGCTCTGCCCGGATACCTCCCCCCGAGCTTTGCCCTTTCCTGGCCGATTAGCTTGTAGTCGAGTTCCTGCAACAACCTTCCCCGGAGAATCGACCAGTTAGGAGTCGTCTAGGTCCAGGTACCTTAGACTAAGGCTTGTGGTTGTTTTTCTTTCTTTTGTTTGTTTTTTTTCATTCTTTTCGATTGTTTGTTGTGTTGGCCCAAAGGCCTATCACCCTAGTTTTGATGATGATCAACTCATGAAGTTATGTTTACTAATGATCTTGTGCTTAATTAGTGACAGATTCATTATCAAGATCTTAGTAGGTGCATAGCTCAATAAAGGATAAAATGTCAAGATTTGAAGCTAGCACGGTGTGATCCAAGGAGCTTTTGGATCAAGCTTGGATCAAGTAAAGAAGATGAGAAGCCTTCAAGTGAAGACTTCAAGAAGATGAAGACTTGTGTCTAGGTATAAGATTTTAGTTTGTTTTTAGATAAAATGTAAAGGATAGATAGTTGGTGGATTGCTCAAGTATATATCACACACACACACTCTTGATTTTATTGTCTTTTCATAAAAGATTTTTTTGGTTTAGAAAAGATTTTTCATTTTGAAAAATATAAGTTCGGTTTTTGGTGTTTCTCATGCACTTATCTTTTAACCAAAACCTAATTTAGAGCTTTATGACAAAAACATAGATATTACATTATGATTGTGTAGTGGATCATATCCATACACAATATGCTTTAAAATGAAATCAAATATCTTGTTTTTATATTTTGTGAAGTTATGAAAACCAAGTTTGAAAAATACATGTTTTGATTTTGATAAAATTTGCAAGACGCTGAAATGATATGAATATGTTGATATATGTCTTGAAAATTTTTATCACAAGTTTGGTTTTCAATATAGAATGTTAAAACAAGTTTATGGAATTTTTAAAAGTGTTAAAAGATTTTAAAATTAATTTTTAAACCAGTTTTCCAGACCTGGAACTGGCTGACAGGCTGGTCCGGTCGACCGAGCGGTCGACCGCACCATGGTCCGGTCGACCCACGGTCGACCGACGTGCACAGACTTGTGCGTGTCTGGCAGCACAGTGGTCCGGTCGACCGGACGGTCGACCGCTGCAGGGAGTTCTGCTCTCTAGATTTCTGGGTCGACCGGGCGGTCGACCGGAGGCTCCAACGGTCGGATTTTCGACCGTTGGCGGTCGACCGGGCGGTCGACCGGCAGCTCTGACAGACCCCAACGATCATATTTTTCTGACCTCTATAAAAGGGGGTTTGGTCATTGTTTTGAGCCAAGATTTTTGGAGATTTCTAAGCCAGTTTTTCTCATCTTTTTAACAGAATTTTCTCCACATATTTGAGTGCAAATACTTCCAATCAAAAGGGAAGAATTTATCAAGAGTGATTTAAAGTGTGATTCTTTGAGTTTTCCTCCACCTTTCTAATCCTTGCTTTTCTCACACCACACTTGAGCATCCATTGTTATATCTATCCTATAGGAGAGTGTTGTAGTGAGAGTTTGTAATTGGTGATCAAATTGTTGTAGATCACCAAAGATTTCTTCTTTGTTCTTTGAGGAGACGGGCAAGTGTGCTCGTAGGTGGTTTAAGTTCGTGTGTGAACTCTTTGGTTCGAGGTGCGGCCTCGGCAAGCTTGTGGGGCTTGCGTGTGTACGGGACTTGGGAGTCCGAGGGCTTGTAGGTGTTGCGCGGCACCGAGGAGAGATCCATTGGGATTTTGCATAGTGAAAATCCTTCGTGTGTCGAAGGCGGGGATGTAGAGCAAGTGTGCTCGAACCTCGAAACATACCTTTGTGTTTGCGATTGCTTACTCTATCTCTCTCTCTTTGTCTCTTTTATATCTTGCATTCAATAATTGTCTTTATCATTTACATGCTTGATATATTCCCTTGTGCTCATAATCGCTATACTTGCTTGGGATTGTTGTTAACACTAGTATTCAACCAAGAGAGCCAACGCGGCACCTCAACCGTTCAAGGGGAATCTAGAGGAGCTTGTCCAGAGCCTGCAAAGGGAATTCGGCAACACTCTTGTGTTATACATAAGTGTTTAATTAAAAGAAGATTTAAATTGGTCATATTTGTTATAGCTTCCGCATTATTTGCATCATTCATCATTAAGTGACCATTAGATTAGCCATCACCTATTCACCCCCCCTCTAGGTGAACCTTACAATTGGTATCAGAGCTTGGTACTCTGATTTGGGTCTAACAACCTAGAGTAAAAGATCCTCATTTTTAGGCTAATCACAAGATTTGTACACACACCATGGACTTCATGTCACCACCCATCTTTGACATCCTTAACATCCAAATTTGAAAGGTTAAGATGTCATTGTACCTCAAGGCCTTAGGCATTCATGTATATCTTGCCACTACTAATAATGCATATTCTTTAGATGGTAAGAATTTTGAGGCTAATGCAAAAGCCCTTCATGCTATCAAGTCAACCCTAAATGATGATTATTTATCTAGGGTTTCTAATGTTGAATCGGCTTTTGTAGTATGGAACATCACCTCCCTCGGCGAAAAAGATCTATACTATGCGGGGAGTGACTCGGATGTTGGAAGCGACACCTCCAACAAGTGCTACATGGTCCAAGGGGATAACCCCCTTGAGGTAAACTCCGAATCCGATGATGAAGACATGTCATATGATGAGCTTACTACCTTTTGTCATCTTGTGCTTGAAAAATATGACATGCTTAAAAAGAAGAATAATAATTTGAAAAAGAATATTGCTTGCATGCATGTAGAACAAGATTCTTTTAAATCTAACATTGCATGTTTAGAAAAAGACAACAATAATTTGAAAAAGAATTTTGATGCCATGCTTAATGAAAAAGATTCTTTAGAAAATAAAAAGGCATGCTTAGAAAAAGAAAACAAAGATTTGAGAAATGAGAATGTTTCCCTCTAGTCAAAATTGAATGATTTATGAAGGAAACACTATTTTGAAAAAGAAAGTTGATTTGGTGGAAAAACAAAAAGAAGTTGTTTTTCAAGAAAATAAATCTTTGAAAAGAAAAATTTGTGAAAAAGAAAAAGATTTTGTTTCACAAAAGAAAAAGAAAAATGATCATATATCTCATCATGCTTTACATGCCACCACAAATGAGATAAATGTTTTGAAAAATAAAATGGATAATTTGAGTTCAACTTTGAACTCTTGTGCATTTAACCATACTAAATTGGAATCTTTGTTTCAAAAGAAACAAGTCCTCATACTCATGCACATTCACATCATGCATATGCTTATGTTGCACACCATGATCACAATCACACTCATAAGCATACTAAGGTGTACATATGTACACATTGTGGCCGCAAAGGCCATTTAGCAAAGTTTTGTTATGATAATATTAATTCTCTAAATTTTCTAATTATAAAAGATTTTGGGTTCCTTACAAGTCTAACCCAAAGGACCCAAGAAAATATGGGTACCAAAACCCCCACCTTTTGCTTTTGATGTAGGTGAGGGCTCTCACAAAACGTGAGAGAATTGGTGCCTTGGTAGTGGATGCAATGGACTTGATGGACAAACATTTGGATGCATCGCTATCAAGGAGCTTGGTGGGACAACCACCATGATTGGAGCTTTGGAATTGGTAACACTCTCTAAACTTCTATTTTTTATGTTCATGCTTGTTCATTCATATTATTTTGAGCATGTTCATGTTTTTATGTATTTTGTGCTTCATGTGGTATGAACTATTTTAATGTAGATTTTATCAAACTTGCATGTATACATGTACAAATAGTAAATTACAATTGACTCATATATGATTGAACTTCATGCTCATTTGTATCCACTAAATGCATATGTAAAATCTAGTTTTGATGATTCTTGTTTATACATGTTTTACCTATTTTATGATTTTACTTCATATATGTATTTTAAATTCAAATCTAATAAATATACATGTATACCCGTGAGTCTCTTGCCTTAATGCAAACATCATTAATAGACTCTTTTAGAATTGGGATATGTATGTGTATTGTTAGGATTGGATTAATCATACATATACCATGAAGATTAGTATTTTTGATGAAAATATTTTTCGTGCTTTTGTTAAAATGTGTCTTATGATCTTTTTAAGCTTCATTGACTATTTTCATAAAAAAATGCTATTTACATGATCATTTAACACTCACACTTTTGTTAAAAATTATTTGAGCTTTATAGATCATGAGTGATTAAATTTTTGTGTATCTAGCTATATTTATGAAAAACATAAGATTTGATATATTTGAAGGATCTTTAACTAGTTTTTCAAAAATAATTATACTAGTTATTTATTCTTCAATAATTTTTTGAGATTGACACATGATTCTATTTTCTCAAAATTTGATGCTTCATGATTTGAATATTAGTTTATATGTTAGTTTTTGTCAACACTAGGATTTATACTTGTACATGTCGTGGGCCACAAATAAATCTATTTATATTTGTGCTTGAATGCTTATTTGAACCCATGAAATGTACTTGTATTGCTTGGTTTTGATGATACATACATTTTTAAACTTGTATTCTCATTTTTTTGGATTTGATTTATGATCATGTGCTTTTCATTTCATGTATATGTGTATTTTGCCAAACTTTAAGATATACATGTATACCTCTTGAGTCATTTGCCTTTATTGCAAATCTATTTACATGGACTCAATTGTGTTTAAGAGATATGTATGTATGCTTATTGTGTTGTCAAAACATACATATATCTTGAAATATGATTTTTTAAATTTTTTGATGATTTTCATGTTTTCAAAATTTATGATATTTAAAGGAATATTGAGCTTTATTGTCATTTTCATGATGCCATGTTCCACATAACACTAGTACACTCATTTCTTTGAATATGGACTTTATGGATACTAGAGTGTTTTAGTGCCATGTGACTTACTTGTGTTTCATGAAAAACTTTTGATTTATTCCTTGATTGAAGGATTCCGTACTAGTTGTTAAACACCTTCAATTCATTTAACTAGTTCGAATTCTTCATGTGATAGAGTATATGATAAGCTTACTCGTCAATTGGTATCATTGGATATTTTCAATTGGTATCAATATGATTTTTATATACTCGTATTTTTGATTGTATGTATGAATGCTTTCAAATTTCAAATTATATCAATTTTTATTGGTATTATCTTTTCATACATATATGTGATCTATTTGCTAAGCTCAATTCAACTTTCAATTATTAATTCTTAAAGCTTATGCAATATGTTTTCAAAATTGATATCAAAAATAAAAATTTGGTTACTTGATATCTCAAATGTGTTTTATTAAGAAAATTCAAAATGTTTGATTTGTAGTTCCTATATGCAAGGAAAGCTTAACATCCCTCTTATATATGGATTCATGTTGAGTATATTATAAATTGAGGAGCTTGACAACTCTTCTTTATATGATATACGTGTGTAGGGGAGCTTCACATCTCCTCTTATGCATACATAATATGTGTTATGTGAGTTAGGGTTTGTCATCCCTTCTTCATGTAATGCATATGTGTAGGGAAGCTAACTTAGCGTCTTCCTCTTCATGGATGTATATCGCATATAAATTTTTATTGATGATTTAACCCCTTCTTGATCTTTTTGTTTTTGACAAAAGGGGGAGAAAAATTTGTTTGATTTGATTTTACTTTGAACCCTTTGTTGATGAGTGACAAAAAGGGGGAGAAGTATTTGAGTATATATATGCATGTTTTTATTGCTTAAGGGGGAGTATTTGTCTTCCTTGTTATTTATGCATATATGTTTTGTATTGCAAATAGGAGAAAAAGATTTTGATTTATGCTTGTTGCATGTTTTATCTCCATACTTGCATACATATTCATGTGCCTCATTGCCATATCTATTATTTATTTGTTATGCATGAGTTAAGGGGGAGCTTCCTTGAAGCTTTACTTTAATCCATGCATTTATAACCTCATGAGTTTTGTCATCATCAAAAAGGGGAGATTGTTGGCCCAAAGGCCTATCACCCTAGTTTTGATGATGATCAACTCATGAAGTTATGTTTACTAATGATCTTGTGCTTAATAGTGACAGATTCATTATCAAGATCTTAGTAGGTGCATAGCTCAACAAAGGATAAAATGTCAAGATTTGGAGATAGCACGGTGTGATCCAAGGAGCTTTTGGATCAAGCTTGGACCAAGTCAAGAAGATGAGAAGCCTTCAAGTGAAGACTTCAAGAAGATGAAGACTTGTGTCTAGGTATAAGATTTTAGTTTGTTTTTAGATAAAATGTAAAGGATAGATAGTTGGTGGATTGCTCAAGTATATATCACACACACACTCTTGATTTTATTGTCTTTTCATAAAAGATTTTTTAGTTTAGAAAAGATTTTTCATTTGAAAAATATAAGTTCGGTTTTTGGTGTTTCTCATGCACTTATCTTTTAACCAAACCTAATTTAGAGCTTTATGATAAAAACATAGATATTACATTATGATTGTGTAGTGGATCATATCCATACACACTATGCTTTAAAATGAAATCAAATATCTTGTTTTTATATTTTGTGAAGTTATGAAAACCAAGTTTGAAAAATACATGTTTTGATTTTTGATAAAATTTGCAAGACGCTGAAATGATATGAATATGTTGATATATGTCTTGAAAATTTTTATCACAAGTTTGGTTTTCAATATAGAATGTTAAAACAAGTTTATGGAATTTTTAAAAGTGTTAAAAGATTTTAAATTAATTTTTAAACCAGTTTTCCAGACCTGGAACTGGCTGACAGGCTGGTCCGGTCGTCCGAGCGGTCGACCGCACCATGGTCCGGTCGACCCACGGTCGACCGACGTGCACAGACTTGTGCGTGTCTGACAGCACAGGGTCCGGTCGACCGGACGGTCGACCGCTGCAGGGAGTTCTGCTCTCTGGATTTTTGGGTCGACCGGGCGGTCGACCGGAGGCTCCAACGGTCAGATTTTCGACCGTTGGCGGTCGACCGGCAGCTCTGACAGACCCCAACGGTCATATTTTTCTGACCTCTATAAAAGGGGGTTTGGTCATTGTTTTGAGCCAAGATTTTTGGAGATTTCTAAGCCAGTTTTTCCATCTTTTTAACAGAGTTTTCTCCACATATTTGAGTGCAAATACTTTCAATCAAAAGGGAAGAATTTATCAAGAGTGATTTAAAGTGTGATTCTTTGAGTTTTCCTCCACCTTTCTAATCCTTGCTTTTCTCACACCACACTTGAGCATCCATTGTTATATCTATCCTATAGGAGAGTGTTGTAGTGAGAGTTTGTAATTGGTGATCAAATTGTTGTAGATCACCAAAGATTTCTTCTTTGTTCTTTGAGGAGACGGGCAAGTGTGCTCGTAGGTGGTTTAAGTTCGTGTGTGAACTCTTTGGTTCGAGGTGCGGCCTCGGCAAGCTTGTGGGGCTTGCGTGTGTACGGGACTTGGGAGTCCGAGGGCTTGTAGGTGTTGCGGCACCGAGGAGAGATCCATTGGGATCTTGCATAGTGAAAATCCTTCGTGTGTCGAAGGCGGGGATGTAGAGCAAGTGTGCTCGAACCTCGAAACATACCTTTGTGTTTGCGATTGCTTACTCTATCTCTCTCTCTCTCTTTGTCTCTTTTATATCTTGCATTCAATAATTGTCTTTATCATTTACATGCTTGATATATTCCCTTGTGCTTATAATCGCTATACTTGCTTGGGATTGTTGTTAACACTAGTATTCAACCAAGAGAGCCAACGCGGCACCTCAACTCGTTCAAGGGGAATCTAGAGGAGCTTGTCCAGAGCCCTGCAAAGGGAATTCGGCAACACTCTTGTGTTATACATAAGTGTTTAATTAAAAGAAGATTTAAATTGGTCAATTTTGTTATAGCTTCCGCATTATTTGCATCATTCATCATTAAGTGACCATTAGATTAGCCATCACCTATTCACCCCCCCTCTAGGTGAACCTTACATGTTGTTTTCACGTTGGTTGTGGTGTGCTACATGCAAGAGTGGGTGAGAGATCCGTCAACTTTCAGATTAACAAGAAACACTTCTCTACCCTTGCATCCAGAACCGGTGATGGCATCACTTCAGGATAGATTTTACCCGATCAGAACTTCACTTCCATCTTGCATAAAACTTCCTGAAGCAAACGGCAATAATTTTGAGTTAAAGCCCCAATTCATTAACACTCTTCCCAATTTCATGGTTTAGAATCAGAGGACGCATACTTCTTTGTTAGGGAATTTGAAGAAGTATGCCTCATGATGCGTATACCCCAGCTAGGAGACGATGCTCTTAGGTTACGTTTCATCCCTTTTTTCCTAAAGGACCTAGCTAAGAAATGGTTGTACAGCTTGGCAGCAGATTCAGTCACGACCTGGGATGATTTCATCAAGGCTTTCTTGAAGAAATTCTACCCCATTCATAAGATGCCCTTATTAGGAAGAACATCATGCAGTTTAAGCAAGACCCGAGCGAACCATTTTGGAGATACTTTGAGCGATTCAAAGATCTCCTAACTCAGTGCCCTCATCATGGCGTGGAGAAGTGGCGTCAGTGCCAGATTCTCTACGATGGTCTAGATTATCAGACTAAGACCCTGTTAGAAACGATGTGTCAGGGAGGGTTCTTGCAGAAAGATGAGAATCAGGGTTGGGATTTATTTGAGGATTTAGCTGAGAAAACCCTGCAATGGGAGCCAGCCTCGGAGAAACCTAGGAATTAACAATCTATAACTTCAAGAGGAGGGCTCCTATCTCTAGAATCATCCATAGCTATTGAGGCTAAGATTGCTACCCTAATGAGAAGGATAGAGGCTCTGGAAACAAAGAGCCTGCCAGTGTCAACCAGATCAACCCACCACCAATTCACAATCCGGGTTGTTCATATTGTCAGGCACCAACCATGTTTTTGAAGAATGCCCTATTTTCATGCCCAGCAAGTGCCACCGGAACACATGAACGCGGCTTACTCACGACTGCCTCACAACCCCTACTCACAGACCTTCAATCCCGCTGGAGAAATCACCCCATTTCTCCTGGGCCCAAAACAATCCTCCCAGGCCTAATTTTTCCAACAACTTTCACCATCCTACTCCTCCACCAACTTTTCCCAGTCAAGCCCCAGCTTCTTCCTCCCAAGTCTCACCAATGGAAAAGAAAATCAGTAAATTGGAGGAGAGCATAGAGGCTTTCATAAAGTCCCAAACCGCTTTTATGCAAACCAGGGACAAACTCTGAACAGTCATTCACAGGCCATATCGAGGTTGGAAATGCAGATGAGCCAGTTAGCTAGCTCCCTAAGTGAAAGACCTAAGGGTACTTTGCCTAGTCAGCCATTAGTTAACCCAAAAACCTCCAACCAAGCATATGAAATTCAGGATCCATCGATTAACCAGTGTAATGTTGTTCACACACTGCGATCTGGAAAGAAGGTAGACAACCAGGTTTACCAACAGAAAAGTCCAGTCCATCCCGATCCCACTCCTGCCTCCACCTCTGCTAGTTCCTCCCAATCCACTCCACAAACATCTGACGAGGACAAACTGCTGAACAAGTTCATAAGCCAGTAGCACCCTTTCCCAATAGGCTTAGGAACAACAATAAAAATATGCACATAGAGAAAATGCTAGAGATGTTCAACCAGGTCAAATTGAATGTGCCACTTCTTGACGCTATCCAACAAGTCCCGGATTATGCCAAATTTCTTAAGGATATGTGTACAAAGAAGAGAAAGACCAATGTGCCCAAGAAAGTCTTCTTGGCCACTAATATAAGCGAAATTCTTGTCTGGTCCCATTCCGGTGAAATATAAGGATCCCGGATGTCCCTCCACCATTTCCTGCACCATAGGACATACCGAAATCAGTAGAGCACTTCTTGACCTGGGGAGCAAGTATCAACTTGCTACCTCTCTCAGTATACCAGCAACTTGGGTTGGGTGAGCTAAGCCCAACTCGAGTCACCATTCAGCTGCTGACCGATCTGTGAAGATCCCGAAGGGGGAAATCACAGACGTCCTCATCCGGGTCGGGGATTTCATTTACCCCGTTGACTTCATTGTGCTGAGACCCAACCTGTGTCCAATCTTAGGTCTCAAACTCCCGTCATCTTAGGGCGCCCATTCCTTACTACAGCCAATGCCATAATCAACTGTAGTAACGGGTCCATGCGATTGACTTTTGAGACATGACGAAAGAAGTCAATGTCTTCAATCTTGGAAGACAACCTAGGGATGTCAATGATCAGACGTTTGAGGTCAATTCTATTGAAAACCTGACCAGTGAGCATGAGGAAAGTATGGAGATAGAAATTGAGGCAGAGTTTGATCTGGAGGCTGAGGATTCTAATCTAGACCAGATCGTAGATTCAACAGTGGATTAGGCATCAAGCCCCAGTGAACCCCATCCTAGGATTGAAAGCCCAGAGATTGCCTCCAATGAAGCAACACCTTCCCTAGAGCTTGAAGCCTTGCCTGAACACCTCAAGTACGCCTACCTGGCGGAAAGGACACCTTGCCAGTCATCATAGCATCCCAACTGACTGAACAACAAGAGGACAGCTTAATGTCTATTCTGAAAAGACATAGGAAGCCATTGGATGGACAATGAAGGACATCAAGGGAATAAGTCCAGCCATAGTACAACACAGAATCCATTTAGTCGATGAAGCAATCCCTAGGAGAGACCCACAACGCAGGCTTAACCCTCTCATGCAAGAGGCAGTTAAGGCTGAAATTCTGAAACTATTAGATAATGGGATAATTTATCCCATTTCTGATAGTCAATGGGTTAGCCCTGTTCATGCGGTCCCAAAGAAGGCTGGCTTTACGGTAGTAGAAAATGAGGAAAAAGAGTTGGTACAAACAAGACTGCCTACCAAGGTTCGTATTTGTGTCGACTACAGGAAGTTGAATGCAGCTACCCGTAAAGACCACTTCCCGCTACCCTTCATCGACCAAATGCTTGAGCGTTTGGCTGGACATGAGTGCTACTGCTTTGTAGATGGGTACTCGGGATACAATCAAATCCCCATTGCTGCAGAAGACCAGGAAAGGACGACGTTCACTGCCTGTTCGGAACCTTTGCTTATCGGCGCATGCCTTTTGGATTGTGCAATGCTCCTGCAACGTTTCAACGGTGCATGCTTAGTTTGTTCTCTGACATGGTGGAACGTTTTCTTGAGATTTTCATGGATGACTTCTCCATCTACGGAGATTCATTTGATCAGTGTCTTCATCACTTAGAGCTAGTGCTACAAAGATGCATTGAGAAGAACCTAACTCTAAACTGGGAAAAATGTCATTTTATTGTGAGACGGGGGATTGTCTTGGGCCATGAGATTTAGAGGAGAGGCATAGAAGTGGATAAGGCTAAGGTATAAGTAATTGCTAAGCTTCCACCACTCAAAAGCATCAAGGATATTAGATCCTTTTTAGGGCATGCTGGGTTCTACCGACGGTTCATTAAGGACTTTAGCAAAATTGCGAGGCCCTTAACCAACCTGCTCGCTAAGGACGTACCCTTTGATTTCAACGATGAGTGTTTTAAATCATGGGGGAAGCTTAAGCAAGAACTTATCTCTGCGCCTATCATTTCTGCTCCTAATTGGACCCAGCCATTTGAAATCATGTGTGATGCATCTGATTTTGCTATTGGCGCTGTTCTAGGACAGCGCATAAACAATAGGCAGCACGTGATTTATTACTCGAGTAGGACTTTGAATGACGCCCAACAGAACTATACAACGACTGAGAAGGAATTCTTGGCCATTGTCTTTGCGTTAGAAAAGTTCCGGCCTTACTTGTTAGGTTCGAAACGGTGATTTTTTACGGATCACTCGGCTCTGAAATACCTCATGACCAAGAAGGAAGCAAAAGCCCGACTGATTCGGTGGATCCTTTTACTTCAAGAATTTGACTTAGAAATCCGGGATAAAGAGGTATAGAAAATGTGGTTGCTGATCATCTCTCACGAATTCCGAATGCACCAACCATCCAAGCTCCGATCAACGAGGATTTCCCAGACGAGCACATCCTAGCCATTCTTTAGGAACCCTGGTATGCTGACATCGTTAATTACCTGGCCACGGGACAATTACCCGCTGACTGGACAAAGCAAGACCAATATCGCTTTTTTGTCCAAGTACGATACTTCTTCTGGAAAGAACCGTATCTTTTAAGTATTATCCTGACCAAATAATTAGACGATGCATACCCGAGGAGGAACAGAGGAGTGTGCTCAGCTTTTGCCATGACCTTGCATGCGGAGGACACTTCGGTCCCCGTAAGACTGCAGAAACGGTTCTACAAGTGGGTTCTACTGGCCCACTTTGTTCAAAGACTCATATCATTTTTGCAAGGCATGCACAAATTGTCAGAAAATTGGGAAGATTTCAAGAAGAGACATGATGCCCCTAAACCCGATCCATGAAGTTGAATTTTTGATGTTTGGGGTATTGATTTCATGGGCCATTTCCCAATTCCTCCGGCAACCAATTCATTTTGATTGCTGTAGATTATGTCTCTAAGTGGGTAGAAGCTGTGCCAACTAAGACGAATGACAACAAAGTGGTTGTCAATTTCTCAAAGAGAACATCTTCTCCCGATTTGGCACCCCTCGTGCGATAATTAGTGATAATGGATCACATTTCTGCAACAGAGTTTTTGAAACTTTGATGCGAAAATATTCCATCAATCACAAGTTATCCACTCCGTATCATCCCCAGACAAATGGGCAGGTCGAAGTCACCAACCGACAGATCAAGCTCATTCTGGAAAAGACTGTTGGACAAAACCGAAAGGATTGGTCGGTTAAGCTCAATGATGCATTGTGGGCTTACCGCACTGCTTTTAAGACAGTTCTGGGGATGTCTCCTTATAGAATCGTGTTTGAAAAAGCCTGTCATCTGCCAGTAGAGTTAGAACATCGGGCCCTCTAGGCAATTAAGCAACTCAACTTTGATCTGACCAAGGCCGGTGAACTTAGGAAACTGCAGATTTCAGAATTAGAGGAGATATGGAATGAAGCCTATGAGAATGCCCGAATCACCAAGAGCGGAACTAAACTTTTCCATGACCAAATCATAACCCGGAAAACTTTGCACGGGAGATAGGGTTCTGCTATATAACTCTAGGCTTCATATTTTTGCGGGGAAGCTGAAAACTCGTTGGTCAGGACCGTTCATTGTGCGCACTGTTTTCCCACACGGTGCTGTGCTTATTGCAGACCCCTAAGAACAACACGGAATTCAAAGTCAATGGGCAAAGACTGAAGCCCTTCTTGACCACTGAGCCCATGACTCCGGATGATAGTGTGCTGACTTTTTTTGCCCCATCATACACCTAACCACAACAAATAAATAAAAAAAAAACTTGTTTATATGCTTACCTCTTCTACATTTTTTTTAGCCTATTCGCACTTGGCCGGCCCGAGTCCACGAAGACGGTGACATCATTTCTTCCCCCTATTTATTGCATTCGCATTTCCATATGCATTCATTGAGGATAATGCATTAGATAGGTGGGGGGGGGGTGCTAACACTTTTCTTTCTTTTTCTTTTTATTCTTCTTTCTTATTTCAAAAAAAAATCTAAATTGAAAAGAAATTTCATACTCTTTGTAAACATACCAAAAGATTGTAGGAATTACGGGAACCTTATTAAGGAA